>JASDQU010309418.1:72314-92006 GCA_032191745.1 Picea mariana
CAAATTATCAGACGACAATGATAGTATTTCTTATTCCGACAAATTCCTGCGGGACGCCGTCATGAATTTCGTGATCGCGGGGAGGGATACGTCGGGTGTAGCTCTCACCTGGTTCTTCTGGCTTCTTTCCAAAAATCCTCTAGTAGAAAACAATATCGTAAAGGAGATCTCTGATATATTATTAAAGCGGAGGAGATATTCGGAATCGCATGAAGATTGCTTGGACATGGAAAAGGCGTTAACAAAGAAGGAACTGCAGGAATTCCTGTATTTACACGCGACCTTGTCTGAGGCGTTGAGGCTTTACCCCTCTGTCCCGCTCGACCACAAAGGAGTGTTAAAGAAGGATGTGCTTCCGGATGGAACATGCATAAATCCTGAGAGAGGAATCATATAGTTACACGTAATTAATAGGTGTTGACTGTGAGTCAATCCCTGTGGTGCGATTGCATCGAGACTTTATTGGAACATTGTATTGATCAAGTGTTGTTGCGAATCCCAATTGAAGTTGTTGTTGAGAAGGCCGGTATGTGCATCTCGATGCATGATAGCTGGAGTGTTTGCATTGATGAAGGCGAGTAGGTGTTGAATTTGCTATGATGGAGCTGTTGTGCATGGCTATGATCAATTCACTTCCTAGCCGAAGGATTGGGTTGTTGTGATTGTAGGATTGCATCAGTGGAATTCTGTTGTTGTGGCTCTTCCAAGCTTAGAGGAGGTTGAAAAGTCATGGCAACTAGATTACCATGGACTTTCCATCATGGTATTATGGATTCCAGAACCGACATTCACAACTAGATTACCATGGACTTTCCATCATGGTAGTATTGATGCATATATTGATGATGATTGTGGAGGAACAAGCATCTTGAATACCATATGAGAGGAAGGCTGTTGCTATGTGTGATTTGTAATTGTCAAATAATATCAACCAATGGATGAAGAGTTGCTCTAGCAACAACTTTGGAGAGCCACTGTGAGGCTAGGTGTTGGAGAAAAGCAAAGCGTGGGATAGGTGTCTCATGTGGAAATGCAATGTTGATCCTACTTACATTGGTTCTTATGCGGAGGACAAGATTGATTCGATGGTGAAGGTAGATTCCATGCCCAGAATGCCATGTTATAAATCAATGAAATACCTATGGCTTCCTCAAGAATATACATTGTTCTTGTTTGAGAATAGAGCCAGTGTTATCTTTATTGCTTGAGAGTGCATGAGCTAGTTGTTTTTTTATTATGAATATGCTTGCTCATGGAATCAACTATTGGTCAAAATGAAGCGTGTAGAAAAGTACAATTGTACTAGAGATTGAATTTGTGGACTTATTGTGTAAGGTGAAGATGCAAGGTAATGGCTACACCTTTGGTACCAAATCTGAAGTTGTTGTAAGATATGACTTCAGAGACTATGGATGTTACTTTATATAGGCAGATGGTGAGTTCATTGATGTACTTGATAAACGCGAAACCAAATATATGTTTTTTCTGTGAACACCTTATGTCAATATATGGAACATCCCAGGTAGGTTCATTTGGTCGCAACAAAACATGTTATGAGATACCTTAAGGGTACATTGGATTAAAGGTATGTGACAGACCATGAGTTCAAGTTATATGGATATTCAGATTCAAATTGGGTTGGTAGTATTCTTGATCAAAATAGTACTTTGTCATATTGCTTCAGTCTAGCCTCGAGTATGGTTTCATGGAGCAGCAGGAAGCAGTTGTGTGTAGCACTCAGTACCGCTGAGGCAGAGTATGTGGCAGCATGTGCAACAAGTTGTGAAGCAGTGTGGCTTCGGAAATTGTTGAATATTAGATTGAATTTGACTTGTAGGTAAGACCTACAAGAAGAAGATGACGAGATTTGTTCTGGAGGACAAGTGATGTTCAGTTAGAAGGTTGAAGATCCAATTTATATTCAGTGCTTGAGAGGGAGTTAGACGGTCAGTTCCAGAGGGAGCTGGGTACTACAGTAAGGAGTAAGAGGCTCTGTTAGATGCAGGAAGTAATCATGTGTGGCACTCAATACAATTGAAGCTAAGTATTTGGCAGCATGTGCAATGGCATTGTGGCTTCGAGAACTTTTGTTTGGGTTATTTGGTCTCGGACTGGAGGCGACCTGCATTTGGTGTGACAACCAGAGTTGCATGAAGTCGTCAGAGAACCCTGTGGTCTATGACAGGTCAAAGCATATTGAGCTCAGATATTAGTATATAGGGATATAGTGCAGAAGGAAGTAGTGAGGCTCTAGTTTTGTGACTACAGAGGATCAAGTTGCGGACGTGTTTACCAAGCTGTTGTCTAGGATGAAGTTTGAGTACTTCAGGGACAAGCTTGGTGTGGTCCCTCTTTAGAGGGAGTGTTCTCATCCAACATGAAAAAGGGTTGGCATTAAGATAGGTGGAACTCGGCCAGCATGAAAAAGGGTTGGCATTGAGCGTTCTCATCCAGCATGAAAAATGGCTGGCACTAAGACAGGTGGAACTCATCCAACATGAAAAAGGGTTGGCACTGAGTGTTCTCATCCAACATGAAAAAGGGTTGGCACTGAGAGATGTGGAACTCATCTAGCATGAAAAAGGGTTGGCACTAAGTGTTCTCATCCAACATGAAAAAGGGTTGGCACTGAGACAGGTGGATCTCATCCAACATGAAAAAGGGTTGGCACTGAGATAGGTGTATCTCATCCAACATGAAAAATGGTTGGCACTAAGACCAAGGGTGCACATGATCAGGTACTGATGTATCGCAGGGAGTGGATGTCCTGGGGACATGTTGTAGCTATTGAGAGCTACCCACAGACCCTGGTTGCATGGGGTGAAGTCATGTTGCACTACGAATATCCGAGGATGTATAGATTCGCATGTTCAATAGTCAACGGATGTGAGCTCATGTGGTATTAGTGTCTAGAAATAATACCTTCCTAATTAAGAGGGAGTGATGGCTTCAGATGTTATCGCAGGGTAGTTGATGTCATGATGACATGTTGTAGCCATTGGAGAGCTACCCATCGATCCTAGATGCATTCTAAAGAGACGAGATACAAATGTTATCGCAGGGTATTGGACATCATGCATAAGATATCCAAGTTTTCTGTGGGAAACTGGATAGTTTCATGATGACATGTTGTAGCTATTGGAGAGATACCCACTGGACCTAGATGCATTTTGTGAAGTCACAAGGGTGCACGTGATGAGGTACAAATGCATTGCAAGGTAGTAGATGTCATGGGGACATGTTGAAGCTATTTGAGAGCTACCCACAGGTAATCTTCAGAGGTAATCTTGGCATAAAGTAAAATGTCTCCCTCCCTGAGAGAGAGTATTGATGTTTGGGCAACATCGGAAAGACATTCTACTAGATTAATAGTTAATAATATGACTATTAATTATTAAACAAATATTATTAATGTCATAATATATTTATACCATATAAATATATATCATAAATAAGTAGTTATTTATGATGACTATTTCATATATATATATATATATTATCCAAGGGATGCATCCTTTCATGGATGGTCATTATATGTTCTATATATATGGAACACTCATCATTGTAATAATATGAATTCATATACAATATCATCTCTTATAAAAAATCATCAGATATAATGTGTGAAATCTTTAATATGTGATCTAGCACTAACAACATTGTCACCTTGAAAGGAAGGTAACTTATCTAAAGCTTTTTCTAAAATAACATGAGGATAACTATTTATTGCTGAAAAATCAATGGGAGCATATAAATCATCCATTTCTATAGTAGAATTATTAAACAAAAATTGAATATCAAAAATGGACTCAGATCCAAGATTATCAAGGATCCTACAAGAAGTGAGCTTGTTTAATCTCCTTCAATAAACCTTTTTAAGTTCAGGAATGAAATTAAGCAAACCCTTTGAATTCCTTATTGTAGAACGCCTTGTAGAATTATTATGAAGTGGAGTTGTCGGATGATCGAGTCCATTTCTAATAAACAAAAAAGTTGTATTCTAGGAATAAAAAGATTTATCGCCGGCAACGACGCCAAAATGTCGCCACCTAATCCGCACCTCGGGTCACATGGAAGAAATATTCAATCCACTGGGTGCGGCCTTGGGGGCGAGTCTCGAGTATTAGGTGATAGCACCTTAACTCGAGACTCGCCCCCAAGGCCACACCCAGTTGATTGAATATTTCTTCCATGTGACCCGAGGTGCGGATTAGGTAGCAACGGGTTGTAGCCTCATCACTTAGATGGAAAATCCACCATAAACAACCCAAGCTAATTTCCAAACAAGCTCCAAGATCACTCTAAATCATTACTCTTCAATGTTGCTCCAAAACTCCAAATGCTCACAAATGCCCAATGAGAGAGGTGTGAAGCAAATAGAGGGAGCAACAAGTCTCTTTATAGTTTTTTGGTAGGGTTTAGGTTGTTAGAATTAGGTTTTAGGTATTTTTTTTTAATTTGACTTTTTCATGAACAATGCAGCACAGTGGGATCCCAGACCCAACTCAGCCAAGTAGGTATGGACTCGGCCATGTTGGACTAGTTTGGTATCGAACCGGTCAAGTCATGCCTTGACTTGGTTGGTTCGATACCAAACCAATCACCCGAACCAAGCAGATGACCAACCTGACTCAATCAGGAGTCAACTCAGTCTACTCAACCAAGTCTGAGTTTGTACGGGCCAAGTTTAAAACACTACTCATTGATCCAATATTCTAATTCATCTATATAAAGTTTGAATAATGTGGGAGAGAGGGGCCAACTCTATTTCAATCCTACATCGTTGTTGAATCTCTCTAACGATGATTCCTAAGTTTTGATTTTGGCACTGACCCGTTCATATAGCACATGTACCACTAGTCTCTACTTGTTCAGAACTTCCATTTCCATAAGCCTTTCTCATAGTTTGTTCCGAGGGACTCTGTCAAAGGCTTTTTTGAAGTCCATAAAACAACACCACAATTCCTCATTCTTGGTGTCCCATGTCTTCTCTATCATGTGCATTAAAGTAAGGCAATAGTCAATGGTTGAATGCTTTAGTCCAAATCTTGTTTGTCGCTTGGTTGTTTTTTGTCTCCCCTTCCCACTTGCTCATTTTTCTTTCCATGATCCCCCAACCAGCTTGGCAAAGATTGGGTTGATCATTATGGTTCTATAATTTTTGGGGTCGTTATTTTCCTCTCTTTTGAAGAGGGGCAAGATAAGGCTTGTTGCCTAATCTTCCAAGAAACCATCCATGGTCATTTGATTTTATAATCCTGCTATATGTTGGCTAATAAATTCATATTCCCATTTCAAGTGTTCCACTTGGAGTTCATTCATAACCTCTTAATGCCCTCTTGCACGTCTTCTTTTCTCAAAACCATTTCTTCTTTGCTGATTTCTAGAGGGATTTTTCTTGCACGTCTTCTTTTCTCAAAATCATTTCTTCTTTGCTGATTTCTATAGGGATTTTCCTTTCAGCCAAATTTTTCATTAAAAATTTTAGCATGCATCAATGATTGTTCCCCTCAAATATCATTTTCTAGTACATGCTTTTTCACTTGTAGCTCCTTCCAAAATGCCTTCAGATTCTTCTTTGTCGTCACTAATAATTCCTCTTGGCTAGATTTCACAAAAATGTTTTTCTGAAGCTTTACTATTTCCCTGTAGACCCGAGATTATGACTGGTTGGATGTTGCTTAGAGTTTTTTGGGGCCTCTTTTCATTCCTCAATGATCAAACGATTCATAGAGAAACTGTTGGGATTGTCTTTCTTTCTTCATACTTTTACATTTGCAATTCACTAGACTAGACTAGATAGCCTCCATTCTTTACACCTTTCATTGGCATTCCTTTCTACGCTCAAATATCTTAATTGCATGGTGATTTTCTCTGTCTCCTTCATAAATATTTGTCTTGTTGACTACTTCTCAAGGTTTCATGACATTTCTATAGTCATTTCTTCATGACATTTACCAAATGAAGTGTAAGCATTGCTCTAAACTACGGTCTGAAAATATAACGTAGTCTACTATGCTTTGTCTATTCTGTGAAACGTGCGACCACTACTAAATCCTGCCAACAGGTTGTTCCATTGCATATAACCAAATTGTGTGCATTGCACACATGCAGAATTCTCTATTTTTAGTTTGTGATTTTTTTCCTGCATCCACGAAGTTCCTTTTGCACAAGTTGTTGACCTCTACTAACTATAATGGCTATCAGTTTTTTGTGTAGATTGCCATATGTAGGTTTCTTGTCTCCCCATTAAAATCTCCAACCAACTTTGTCTCCTTTGTGTAATCTACTACACCTTGTCCATTGTGTGAAATGTGTGGCATCTCCTAAATTCTGCCAACAGGTTGTTCCATTGCATATAACCAAATTGTGTGCATTTGCACACATGCAGAATTTTCTCTTTTTAGTGTGTGAATTTTTTTTTGCATCTGCAAAGTTCCTTTTCCACATGTTACTAGCCATAATGGAAATCAGTTTTTTGTGTAGCTTGCCATGTGTAGGTTTCCTGTCCACTCATTAAAACCTCCAACAAACATTTGTCTCATTTCTGCTTGAGCTCTGTTATATCATGAATCAAGTGATAATGTTCTTCACTATTGAGACCATTTTTCTTGTATAACTTTTACAGCGCAAAATAACATGCTACGATGAAAGTGCTAGTGTTCCTTAATTTTAATTCCAGCAAAATGTATTGGCTTTGAGTGAGAGTTATCAGAACCAACTGGTTCTGGTTTGGACTGGCCAGTTCGGACAAGAACCAGTCTGTTCAGAACCAGCCCAAACAATGGCCCCAACACAATTTGGACAAGAACCAGTCTGTTCAGAACCAGCCCGAACAATGGCCCCAACACAATTTGGACAAGAACCAGTCTCAGTACAGTTTTTATGCAGAATCAGACCAGTTTTGGCCCAATATGGTCTGGACTGGCCAGTCCAAACCAGAACTGGTTGGTTCTTATTTATGTTCCGGGGGAGTGCCCCCCGCGCCCCCCTCGCCCCCACTCCTGAAGCGCGATCCCTTCCATGACATTTTTTTTTTGGGAGCGCGCTCCCAAAGGAAAAAAATCTCTTCCTGCCTCATAAATGGCTCCGAAAGGTTTTAAACCCCAATTTTCTAAACTGGGACTTGTCCTACTTCCCTTCCTAGAGGAGACATGCCACCCCATCCACTAGCAGTGTACCAAATGCATCAATTTTTCCTTTATCTTCATAGAGTCCATTGTCATGTGAGGGCCATTCAGCTGCTGGTTGTGTTCCACGAACACTTCCACCTATTCCTATTCCTCTTCTTCAAACTCAAAGAGCACGGGAAAAGAAACTAGAAGTTTCTGGTGGCAAGAGGAAAACTTAGAGCATTGTACTTAGTACTTGTTAATATATGCTAGATCTCTTTTTCTTTTTGTTGTTTAGAAGTAGTCTCTAGAACATAGTACTTTGTCTTGACTCTTTATTATGGCTTATTCTATAAACAATGAAGTTATGAACATTATATGACAGTTTCCTTTTGAAGTTTGAAGTTTGAAATTTGAACTATTGACTAAATCTTACAACTCTTTGGTAATGAATATGATGCTCTAGAGTCTATTTCATTTTGTGGTTGATGTTATCTGTCTATTGATGACAAATTTTTATGATTGATGTTATATGTGTACTAAATGGTTGATGCTTTAATGATCATCACTAATCCAATAGTTAAATGAACTTTATATCTATGTTCTCATGTTTTTTGCAATTGATTCGACATTCTTCATGTTTTTTTTTTATATATATGCATCAAAATATATTAAAATATGTATCATATAAAAAACACTCCCAAAACGCTCCCACTCCCGGATATTTTTGAAAATTGTGCTTCCCGCTCCCGCTCCCGCTCCCGCTCCCGCTCCCAACAGCCTTGGTTTTGATAACTATCATCTAAAGCTAAAACCAATACATTTCCAAATTGAACAAAAACCAATCATTGTAAAACCAACCTGAACCAACTACCCCATTAAACCAAAAAATGCTCAAAAAGTAAATAATAAAAATAAAAACAGAAAAAGGTGTTGATGTCATAAGAAGATAGTAGATCTACAATGATCTCTTCAAAAAACCTTGCACCAATAATCAAACCAGCAGATATAAAAAATCCCTTAATATAGTTCACAAGAAAGATTTTAAATACCATATCTTCATCCAAGAACAATCAACCAACCACAAAAATAGACCAAAATACCACAAGTAGAGTGAATTATTTAGAGGTGCCCTTAGGCAAAGAATAAATTAATCCACATCAAATGAGATGATCCAATGGAGGATTATGACTTTGTATTTATACACATTCTTTCGGGTTAGGGCGCTAGCACCAAGAGGGTGACAAAGCCGACCTAGTCAAATATAGAAAGTACAATATATGGGTTATTAAGGTACCCATATGTAAGCTCCATAAAGCTATGATCAATACAATGGATCGACACATGACCTCAAGTGAAGAGTAACCACATAATCTCAACACACCCCCTAATCTGACTAGGGAGCCATGGAGAGAAGACATTACAATACATCATGTTCCCCCCCCTTAATAGTAGCTCACTTATATCAATACATGTTCGTAGATTGGTGAAGGTTGGATCCAAAAGAGATATGGTGAAGATATCAACAAGTTGATATATTGAAGGAACAAACACTAACACAAGTTGTCCCGGAGCATGGAGATCACAAATGTCAGTCTTTGTTCCTTCCATAGATCAGCTTACTGATATCTTCACCAAATCTCTTACATAACCCACCTTCACCAATCCATGGACACATATCAATATAAGCAAGATACCATTAAGGGGGGAAACATGATGTATTGTAATTTGTAATGTCTTTTCTCCATGGTTCCCTATTTATATTTGGGGGTGTTGAGATCATGTGGTTGTTCTTCACTTGAGGTCACATGTCAATCCATTGTATTACTTATAGTTTTCTAGAGCTTACATATTGGTACATATCTAATCCGTTTGCAACCAACCAAATTCTTACCTTTGGGTAAGGAAGCCAGGTCCCAAGTGTGATTTTTCATTAGGGCATCATATTCGGTAGCCGTAACATCCTTTCATTCTAGAGAGTAGTAGGATTTGCATCAACCTTGGATATAAGAGTCCGTGAAACAAGGGATTTTTGTTGTCATACCAATTCTCTTTTAGGATGGAGTGGAATCGCATCATAAAGAGAAGATATAGCCCACTTAGGCATTGGTCCGGAGGAAGCATGGAAACAAAGGGATCTATAGTAACACTATTATGGCATTGCTCAACTGGTAAGAGATCAGATGGAGCAACATAAGTAGAAGAGACTTCAATGCAAGTAATACCAGAGAAGTCATCAACACAAGCCTCATCATGGGTAGTTGATTGGGTCACTGTGGACGTAAGAATATTCTACAATAAATGTGGAATAGGATCTTGCCAAACCATGGGAAAGAACCCCATCAAAGACAACAACTCTCCATTCAATCACCTTCTTGGTGGAAGGATCACGATGTTTCATTGAAGCCTACCAAAGTGCAATGTTGACTTGCAAGTTGCAACTTGTTTCATTGCTCTTTGGGAATATGGGCCCATGCACACGTTCCAAATATTTTAAAATGCAAAAGTGAACGTTTGTAACCATACCATTTCTCAAAACAAGTCATATGATTAACATCTCGAATAAGCATTTGATTGATGATATGTGTTGTACAAAGGACTACTTCCCCCATAATTTAAGCTCCATCTATTGAGAATGAAACATACAACAAGCCATTTCCACAATAGCTCTACTCCTTCGATATGCTACTTCATCTCGCTAAGGGACTAGCTTCTACCAAACAATGCCATGAGATGTGAGAAATGGATGAAAGTCATTACCGAAATGTTCATCTCCATGATCAATACTAATAGATTTGATCTTGTGATTGCTATGATTTTCAACTAGGGATTTAAATTCCTTGAATGTCGCAAAGGTTTCACCTTTGGATTGTGTTACCCCTCAAAATACATGGGTATTTTGAGATATTATTTCCAGTAGTGCAAGCCTTCTTGTTATGATGACTTTCAGGCTATGTTGCAGGAAACACACCCCCCCTTACATCAGTTGTGTTTCCATCTCAAAACGTTGAAACACGTGGGAAATGCATTTGAAACACATTCCAATCCGTGGGAAATGCACTTGAAACACATTCTAGTCCGTACGAAACGCGTTTCAAGGCCATATTGTGTCTCCGTACAATGTGTTTCCAAAAACAATTGCCTGATTTTGCCTTAATTTGACTGTTAGGTCCCACAATTTGGGTCTTAATTCCTAATTAAAGATAATTATGAATTAACAAGACTTCTAGAAGCCTCTAAGAGCATAAAGTTTTCTTTATGATGGCAACTAATGGTGATGTTAAATTCCTAAAGTAAAAGTTGGCATTTCCTTTATCTCTCCTTTTTATCTTTTTTCGTTTCCTTTAACTTTCTTTTTTATCATTTTTCTTAAATTTTTAACATTACCATTAATTGTTTCAAGATGTTTGAGAGTGGTTCCAACCTCATCAGACTTCATATGAAGAAAGTAGAATTTCATATCCCATTCAAAATTCAACAAACTTAACAGTTTTCAGAATTTCAGGATTGGTAAGATTGCAACATTTTCATTGGATTCTATCATGTATGAGGGTATGAAATTGGAATTTAATCAAAAGAACCAATCCCTTTACATACTTCAATGTTGGTGGTATTGATTGTTGAACTCCTCTATCATGGCCTTAGCAAAAATGTACCCTTCACTAAAACCAAAATCATTGATTAGGCATGTTAGCTTTTTCTTTCATAGTTTAAGGATTGGATTAGGCAGTTTCATTAAAATAGGGTGGTGTTGACTGATGTCCCTAAAGGATTGAGGTAGAGGCAAAAGCTAGACAGGAGGCAAAGGGTGATACTTATGATGAGGATCCCAATATAAGTGATGGTGGAACATTGCTTGTCGTTTGTGTTTGTCATTTAAATGTTCTTGCTCATTTATTCATAATGATTTCTTTCAAAGTTTCAATATAATGTGTTATTTATAAAAGAGCACATTATACACACACACATACATATATTGTGTTTCCCCATTTCCAAATTTTTTGGGGGTCATGTTTCCAGCAAGTTTCCGTTTCGGAAACGGATACCTGTTTCCCCTTCTTGTGCAACTTAGATTTTAGGGGATGGTCACACCTTGGGCAGAGTAGAGCCATGTTTTGATGCTTATGTTCAGCTCTGTTTGAGGTGCCCAGTCTTCTGGATTATTTTGGGGTTAGCAACAATATGTTTTTGGAGGGAAGTTCAGTTGAAAGTAAGAATGCATCATGCTCTTTCTTTGGAGACAAATTTGGTACTAATCTGGAATACTACTTCTTGAAACACAACCCTCAAACAATGACACAAGAAAACAATAAAGGTGTTGTCTCTATTACAACATATTTGCACATGTAGCTTGAGGTGTCGAAAAAGAGGTTCACATCAAGACTGGAAAGAACTAGGGATTCATTTGAGAAGACCTTGATGTTTACAACATATGAAGTGGGAAAGGATTACGGACTTGCACAATTATCATGCTACAAAAGCTTTTCCTAACCACAAAAGATGGAAATCGGTATTACACATGCAGCAATAAAATTTGAGTCCATTTATGTTTATGCCTCACAATTGACTGATCCTTGTTTTGCTCCTGAACTCTCACCCAGATTTCAAGTGAAGATAGGATGAATTAGTTGGTAAAAATATCATGAGATTTCAAGTGCATGCTCCTGGTCCATCAGTCACAAATGTGTTGTAGCCTCTTGTGGCCTATCTTGCAGACAAGTACTAATGTTCATGCTAAATCTTGTGAGATAATTAGCATTTGAGAAGTTTTGAAGCTCCAACAATAATAAATGTGATGCATACCTTATCAAACCCTAAACAAAAATAGGGTGAAGTTGGATGCCACATTGACAGAGAATGATGGTGGATCAGTGCTAAGAAATTCAGATTCCGTTGTCAAAAGGGTGTTGGAATTGTTTCTTGTGGAAGTGCACATAGATGGCCAGAACCTTGAGTTTATTACGCAAGGTTGAAGCTTAAGAAGCAGATCATACTACTCCCTCTTTCGCTAGAACAACAGTATCAACCTATGAGACTACAGGTGTCACCAACTGTATATCATCTATAGCTGACATGTCATTAGGTCCAGCTTCAGCCATGTCCTATTTCTTTCAAATTTGAGCTAAGTTGCATGAAACGGGGAAACATATGGAAGTTTCTGAAATGGGGACGTTAGGAAACGCGACCCTCAAAAAATGGAAATGCCAGGGGAAACACCACACACACACACACACACACACACACACACACATATATATATATATATATATATATATATATAACACATTATCTTGCAAGAAAAAAATAATGATACACATAAATATCATTTTAGAAGGAAAACCATGTGCATATTAAGATGAAAGGACATGTGGCACATAGTAATAGGAGTAATGCCTTGCATGAGGACACTTGGATACAACCATGGAATAGGAGCATGGGACTAACATTTTATTAGAGAGTGCACCATCTTAGAGGACAAGCATTGATCCCTAGGAGAATCATTCCTCGAGAGCATTTCATCATGGGGGTTGGATAAGCCCTAGTATGACACTTGTACATTCTTGTATTGTAGAAAGCAATGTTATCAGAACCGGATCAGTCAACCCCAAAAATGTTAACTAGTGTACATCAAGGTACATAGATGGCTTGGTGCTCTTGATTAAATGCCAGTTCCATACCCTCATACATGATAGAATCTAGTGGAAATGTTGTAATCCTTCCAATCTTGAAATCCTGAAAACTGTTAGGTCTGCTGAATTTTGAATGGGACCTAAAATTCTACTTTTTCCATATGAAGTCCAATGAGGTTGGAACCACTCTCAAACATCTTGAAACAATTAATGGTAATGTTAAAAATTTAAGTAAAAGGATGAAAATGAAAGATAAAGGAGAATGACACTTTTAAAATTTTAATAATACCATTAATTACTACGGTGGGTGAAAAGGTCATAAAAGTTGGACAAATTTAAAATGTTTATTAGTGGATAATGAGGGGATTTTTTTCCACCTAAGGGACTCACGACCCTCTTAGCCGCTTGGACAGGCCTGCAAACCCAAAAAATTCTGCCGAAACAACTGCCATACAGGTTGAAACATCATCGGTCGTATTGTACGACGTTTCCAAATTGGGAAACGTCATACAGCATGGCTGGCGACATTTCGTACCCATTTTGTGTTGATGTTTTGTAGCATCGGGGAGGTATTCTCACATTGGCCTTGGTGTCTGGCATGTGGAAATATTTGTTGGCACTCACATTGCATTTTTACTTTGTAAAAAATCCTTTTATATAGAGATGGGGCTTAGAATTGTTGTTTGTTGGGGTTTTGCACCCACTTGGAGGAATAAACAATTCTAATTTAATGTTGAGTTTAGTGGAGGGCTTCTAAAGTAAGTTAGGGGCTTCTAAACTCACTTTTAGACTCCTATAAAAGAAGAGCCAATGTGAGGAGGCACAACACATCTTATCTTGTCATCATGTGTTTGGCATGAGTGAGTGAGCACTCTTGCCAAGGGGATTGAGGAGGCTAATTTCAGCAAGGAGGATATTCACTTTGGAAAATCTGGTCTAGGGTTTATGTTTTGTCTTTCTCATTGTTTCATCCAAGCAGGAGGAGTCACACATGTGAGAGAGAGGAGGAGAAGCCCCACGTGTGGGATCCATACAGGTTGTACGACACATTAATTGTAGGTTGTACCACACATGTGAACCGTATGGACAGCAGCCGCACATGCGGACTGCAGGGATGACACAGTCATGACATCAGCCAGGTATGGATGTGATGTCGACAGGGTTTCAGGCAGATTTGTAACTTGGAAGGTTTTTCGAAATTTTGCTGAGATTGTAATTTTTGTTGTGAGGATTGTTTATGTCCTCGGGATCCTCAATCTGAAAATTATTTTTGAGTAAAATTTGTGTCTCTTGTGCATGGATGATTTCTCTTTGATCTTTGTGCTTCCGCTATAATTTTCTATCATAATTTTAGTGTAAAATTATTCAATGATAACAATCCTAGAATTTACTGTTTGAGGTCACTTGGAAGTAATTTTTATATATGAAATTGAATGCATTGAATGCTTAAAAATTGGCATGGTATTAGAGCACCAGGGTGTATGCAGGGGTTGTGCACTTGGAAAGAATGCCAAGGCTTCTTTTTCGAGCAGTGATAGTAGGTCCAAGGGGATCTTGGATCTAGTACATTCAGATGTGTGTGGATCGATGTCAATTCCATTTTTGAGTGGTTACTTGTACTATGTGACCTTCATTGATGATTATTCCAGGAGGACATGGATCTTCTTAATGAAGACCAAGGATGAAGTTTTCAGTCGATTCAGGGAGTTCAGGGCTCAGGTGGAGAATCAGACAGGGAAGAAGATCAAGGTCTTAAGGTCAGATAATGGGGGTGAGTATACCTCCAACAACTTCAGGTATTTCTACAAGGAGGCAGGGATCAAGAGGGACATGACAATGCCTTACAACCCACAGTAGAATGGGGTTGCAGAGAGGAAGAATCATACCATAGTTGAGGCTAATAGGGTGATGTTGCATGATCAGGATCTACCTATGTTGCTTTGGGCAAAGGCGTGTAACACGACAGTCTATGTTTAGAACAGGAGTCCTCATAGGATCTTGGAGGAAAAGACTCCTGAGGAGGCATTCACAGAAGTGAGACCAAAGATAGGGCATTTGAGGATCTTTTGTTTTCCAATTTACATCCATGTTCCTAAGGAGAAGAGGACGAAGTTAGAACCTTCTGGGAGGAAGGGCATGTTTGTGGGATATAGCGAGACTTCGAAGGCCTATCAGATCTACATTCCAGGACAGCGATAGATTAAGGTTAGTCGAGATGTCAGGTTTGAGGAGGAGTTGGCTTTTAGGAGGACCTGAGAGACTACAACAGAGACAGATGGTGAGGAGCGGGAGGATCCAAAGGTTGAGGAGAGTACATGTCCACCAGTATAGGGGTTCAACCTTTGGACCATGAGGAGGAGTCAGAGGAGTCAGTGGATCCAGTGGACCCTCCTAGTGACGAGGACATGAGGCCTAGATGACTTTGGGATACTTTGAGAGATATAGAGAAGCATGTGACACCCAGGGGCACTTTCAGGGAGAGAAAGCCTCCGCAGAGGTTTTCAAGCTATGTGGCACCTATGAGTAGCATCATTGATTCCGAGCCTTCTAGTTTTTAGGAGGCAGCAAGCCAGCAGATTTGGAGGGATGCCATGATGGAGGAGTATTAGTCCATCATGAAGAATGATGTGTGGGACATAGTTCCGAGATTAAAGGGGAAGTCTATGGTGACTTCCAAGTGGATCTATAAGATCAAGCATGTTGTTGATGGTAGCATCGATAAGTACAAGGCGAGATTCGTGGTGAGAGGATTCTCCCAAGGAGGAGGAGTAGAATATGAGGAGACTTTTTCTCCAGTCGCCAGGTATGCTTCTATCAAGGTTGTTATTTCTCTTGCTTCGGTTATGGGGTGGAGGATACATCAAATGGATGTGAAGGAAACATTCATCAATGGTGTGATTGAGGAGGAGGTGTACATAGAACAACCTCAGGGCTTTGAGGTACATGGGAGGGAGTCCCATGTTTACAGGTTGAAGAAAGCTTTGTATAAACTCAAGCAGGCATCCAGGGCATGGTACTCGAGGATCAACGAGTATTTGCAAAGCATGGGTTTCACCAAGAGTGAAGTGGATCCCAACCTATATCTCATACAGGTTGTTGAGGATCCTCTTATATTGGTGTTGTATGTTGATGATATGTTCCTCAAGGGAGCAGAGAGGCTCATTTCCAGTTGCAAGAGGGGTTTGGTTTTAGAGTTCAAGATGAAGGATATTGGATTGATGCATTACTTCTTGGGATTGGAGGTGTGGCAGCACCCAGGCAAGATCTTCCTCGAACAGGGGAAGTATGCAATTGAGATACTGAGGAGGCTCGAGATGATGGATTGTAAGTCCATGACTACACCTATGATCACCAATCTGAAGAAGTTGGGGGCTTCGGATTCAGATTTGGTGGATCCCACAATGTATAGGCAGTTGATTGGTTCACTGATGTATCTGGTGACACCAGGACAGATATTTGCTTTGTTGTCAACACCTTGAACGAGTTCATGGTTGAGTCGAGGCAGGCACAATGGGTAGAAGCGAAGCATGTGCTCAGGTACCTTCGGGGTACAGTTGGATTTGGTCTGAGATATGTCGGGGGTGATGGAATGAGGTTGCATGGATATTCAGACTCGGGTTGGGAAGGTAGTGCGGTTGACATGAAGAGCAGTTTTGGTGGTTGCTTCAGCATAGGATCGACAGTAGTTTCTTGGTTCAACAGGAAACAAACTTCCATGGCACTCAGTTCAACAGAGGCAAAGTATATGGCAGCTAGTTTGGCGAGTTGTGGGGCTATTTGGCTTCACAAGCTTCTTGCGGGGTTATTTGGTCAGGTATTGGAGCCTACAGTGATTTACTGCGACAATAAGAGTTGTATAAAACTCTTAGAGAATCCAATGTTTAATGACAGATCGAAATACATTGAGATCAGATACCACTTCATCAGAGACAAGGTGCAGAAGGGAGCTATGAAGCTCCAGTACATTTCCACAGATGAGCAGATTGCAGATATTCTCACCAAACCCCTAGTGAAGGGGAAGTTTGTCTACTTCGAAGACAAGCTAGGAGTGGTGGAGAATACCTCCTTCACTAAGAGGGAGTGTTGATGTTTGTAGCATCAAGGAGGTATTCTCACATTGGCCTTGGTGTCGGACATGTGGGAATCTTTGTTGGCACTCACATTGCATTTTACTTTGTAAAAACCCCTTTTATATAGAGCTAGGGCTTGGAATTGTTGTTTGTTGGGGTTTTTCACCCACTTGGAGGAATAAACAATTATAATTTAATGTTGAGTTTAGTGGAGGGATTCTAAAGTAAGTTAGGGGCTTCTAAACTCACTTTTAGACTCCTATAAAAGGATAGTCAATGTGAGGAGGCACAACACATCTTATCTTGTCATCATGTGTTTGGCATGAGTGAGTGAGCACTCTTTCCAAGGGGTTTGAGAAGGCTAATTTCAGTAAGGAGGATTTTCATTTTGGCAAATGTGGTCTAGGGTTTTTGTTCTTTCTTTCTCATTGTTTCAACAAAGGAGGAGTCGCACATGTGAGAGAGAGGATGAGAAGCCGCACGTGTGGGATATGTACAGGTTGTATAATGCATTAATTGTAGGTCGTACCACACATGTGAACCGTACAAACAACAACCGCAGCAGGACAGCCACACGTGCAGACTGCAGGGTTGACACAGTTGTGACATCAGTCAGGTACGACTGTGACATCAGCAGGGTTTCAGGCAGATTTGTAAGTTCGAAGGTTTTTCATAATTTTGCTGAGATTTTAATTTTTTTTGTGAGGATTGTTTTTGTCCTCGGGATCCTCAATTTGAAAATATTTGAGTAAAATTTGTGTCTCCTATGCATGGATGATTTCCCTCTGATCTTTGTGCTTCTGCTATAATTTTCTATCATAATTTTGGTGTAAAATTGTTCAGTGATAACAGTCCTAGAATTTACTGTTTGAGGTCACTTGGAAGTAATTTTCAGATCTGAAATTGAATGCTTAAAAATTGACATTTCGATGCGTTTTGAGTACTGGTACGGCACCCAAGGGGTCGTTTCCTACAACATAGAATTGGAGCATTTGAACCAAAGAAAGTGTTTTATAACAAGTAATGGGCAATCAATATTTATACCACAATTGATCGGAAATATGAGGTCAAAGAGGCACAGTTTTAAGGCCTGTTTTTGCTTGAGAATGTTGTTCTAGAACAGAAAATATGAAGACAGGTTTCAGTAACTAGCATATCCTCTGTTCCAGCAAGGCAAATTACACATTGTAAATGAGTTGAATGTTGTTTTGGAAGAGATACAACCAGCAGAAAGAAGGTTGGTACTTGCCTTGCATTTCAACGGATTTCCCAAAACGCCCTGGCTGGAAATGAATATTTGGCACTCTCATCACACTAGGCATGATTAAAGGAGCTCACCTTCGGGAGCATTCTACATATAGAGCTGCCAGGTAGGGTTTAGTTGGGTTATTATATACAAATGGCAGGATGAAAGCACAAAGAATGGCAGCACTCCATTATCTCTGCCTTGAAATACCTTATATTTTGAGAGTTGATTGGTAATGGTCCACATTGGAGAGGGTGTTCCATCTCCATCCTATGCACACATATCCATATGAGCCCACTGTTAGAGGGACGCTCAGATTTGAAGAGGATTAATGAATGCATTTGAAGAAGAGTGATGTGGACTTTTTGTATAGATGTCAAGGAACGGAGGCGTGCTACTTTTCAAGGAGTTTGAAGAAAAGTCCTCCTTGATGTATGGAGGATCCAAAGCCTTTTGAAGACACTACAAAGAGGAACGCCCAGATTTCATGAAGACGTTTTAGTGGTTATATGATTTACTACTATCTAAATTGTGGATCTGGAAATTGCTACATATATTTTATTAATCCTTGGAGAAAAGAATGGATCTAGGAGTGGTTGATATTTTATTATTTCTTCTTGGAGGATGCTGTAGATTTAGAAGCCACATCATTTTTTTTTTTTTTTGAACGTTGAGCTAAAGACTATTTCAATAGTAGCTGCCTCATTTGTCTGTAGCGGTTGGATTGATAGGGAAAACCCCTCTAAGCCCAGTTGAACATCACATAGGAGGAGGAAGTCAAGGGGAAAGCAAGCATATGTGAGGTTTTCATAATTTATCTTTTCTTTGTTGGATGATTTGGGTTTTATGCTTGAATAGCTATTGTATCTTGCTGTTGGAAATAATCTAATCTCTGTTGAAGGAAAATATTTGCATGTGAGAAGGGACTAGGGACTAGGGACTAGGTGTAAGGTTCCTAACCCTCCTTAGTCCTTGATGTAATCTGGAATATTGGGGGAATTTGCTACTGTAATGACAGATTTGGCATGGCACATGTCATGGCTTACTAGTCTTATGAGATTGTATGTGATAATCTGAAATTTTGTTGATAATGTGAAATCTTGTTGGGTTGTTCATTTATTAGAAGGTTGTCTACCTAATCCTTTTTTGGCTTATAATCTCATGTTATAGTTTTCCTTCATTATTTTATGGTTGCTCATCCACAAATTCATAGTGCTAGTGTTGATGGTGCATCTCGCAGAAGATCCCTCATGTACTCTCATATAACCTAAAAAATCTATTTGGACTAGTCATGGCACATCAATGTATCTCTTCACTACATCTTTTCCACATAAATTCATACCCTCTTTGTTTGTATTCCTTGACTCCATAACCCTTGGATTGGCACTACTCTTGGCAACCCACCATGCATCTGTTTCTTATAAAGTATATCATAAGTTTACTTACGGAAACCCCCATTTTCCTACAAGAGAGTCGGACTAAAGTGAGAAAAAGAGCTACTATGGTGATGTTAAAGTAAATGTCATATTATAATGGTCAATTAGATATTAGACATAAGAATTAATAAAGTCACTTCGACTCTAGGTTATTTTATGTTTTATTTCACTTTAATGTGTTTCTCAATCTATCCCACA
>JASDQU010309418.1:92026-112302 GCA_032191745.1 Picea mariana
CCTCCTCCCCTATATCCAATGCAATTCGTGCATTTTTTGATGTGGACTCTGGAGGATGACCCCTCAAGAGGATCACCATCATCAAAAGTGATCGGCTCTAGCACTAGTTCATTAAGATCCAAGTTGGCTAATGCCAACTCAACACTGTTGTTCAAACCCTTATCATCAGAAAACATTTCCCACATCTTTGTCTTTCCCTTCAACCACTCTTCTCGCTGCTTGTATATAAGACAGAGGTTGGTGTGCACATACACTACTAAGTCACCCGACACGACGACAAAGAGAAGAGTTCAATAGAAGAGTTTATACTTTTGAGTGAAGGGTACATTTTTACTGGGGTCGTGACAAAAGAGTTCAACATTCAATGCCACCAACATTGAGGTACATAAAGGGCTTGGTTCTCTTGATTAAATGTCAGTTCCATACCCTCATACATGATAGAATCCAGTGGAAACATTGCAATCTTGTCAATCTTGAAATCCTAAAAACTGTTAAGTCTGCTGAATTTTGAATGGGACCTAAAATTCTACTTTCTCCATATGAAGTCCAATGAGGTTGGAACCACTCTCAAACATCTTGAAACAATTAATGGTAATGTTAAAAATTTAAGTAAAAGGATGAAAATGAAAGATAAAGGAGAATGTCACTTTTACTTACTAGGGTGGGTGAAATGGAGGGGGTGGGAACCTCTTTAAATAGCATTAATAAGGCAAAATAACCTTCAGTTGCACACCAAAACACCTTACAACTCCAACTTGCATGAGAAAACATGAGCCAAGTACTTGTTTGTTACTTAGGTTTTAGGTTTTAGGGGGTTTTGGGGGGTTTTAGGTTTTAGGGACCAAACCGGCCGGTTTGGTCATAAACTGGCTGACCGGTTCGGTTTATTGACCGGTTTGAACCGGTCGACCATCAAACTGGTCAAACTGGCCGGTTTCAGTTCCAGTTACACCAATTTTTAAAACACTGGATCAGACAATCCTGCAAGGAGGTTCTAAAGCCACACTACTTCGCATACTTCCATACATACTGCAATATACTCGGTTTCTATGGTACTCAAAGCCACATGAGTCTGTTTTTTACTACACCAGGAAACCACAGTAGATCCAAAATTGAAGCAACACCCCGAGGTGCTCTTCCTGTCAATTGCGCTCCCTGCCCAATCTAAATCAGCATATCCTTGCAGTCTCATGTCAACACTGGAAGCATGTCTCAGGCCATATCCAACTGTCTCGCAAATATCTCAACACATGCTTCTCAACCACCCAATGCATCTGCCTCGACTAACTCATGAACTGACTGAGTGCACTCACTGCATAGCAAATATCCTGTCTGGTGTTGACTAGATACTTCAATGATCCAATTAGCTGTCGGTATATGGTCGGATCAATCAAATCTGAATCAAAAGAAGACTCACTCAACTTCTTCAGATTCATCACCATCGGTGTGGTCATGGACTTACAGTCCAATATTCCAAATCTCCTCAAGATCTCAACTGTGTACTTCCTCTGACTCATGAAGATCTCATTAGTTTTCATCACCAACCTTATAGTACAGGTTGGCATCAACAACACTCTTGCTGAAGCCCAAACTCATCAGGTATCCATCAATCCTTGCATACCAAGCACAAGGTGCTTCTTCAGTCCATACGGGGCCCTCTTCAACTTGCACACATGGGACTCCTTCCCATGAATCACGAAACCATCTGGCTGCTCGATATACACCTCTTCCTCAATCTCGCCATTTGACGAAAGTTGTCTTCACGTCCATCTGTTGTAATCTCCAACCCAAGGCTGAAGCAAGTGAAATAATTGTCCGAATGGAGGTATATCGAGCGACAGGAGCAAAGGTCTCCTCATTGTCTATTCCCTCCAGCTGAGAGAATCCTCTGGCCACAAATCTCGCTTTGTGCTTCTCGATGCTCCCGTCGGCTGCATGTTTTATCTTATAAATTCACTTGGAAGTCACCACAGACTTCCCTTTGGGTCTCAGAACAATATCCCACACATCATTCTTCATGATGCACTGATACTCCTCCATCATGGCATCTCTCCATACTGGCTGATTGGATGCCTCCTCATAACAGGAAGGCTTAGAATCAATGATCTGGCTCATAGCTGCAACATAGCTCGAGAATCCCTGAGGTCTCTTACTTTCTCTGAAAGTACCATGAGGGGAGCATATCTCTCTGCTTCCTGCAGAGTCTGATGAGCCCAGGCAGGCCTCTGCCGGCCTACTACAATATCTCTAGGAACATCAATAGGATAGCTCAACTATCTCCCTCTAAGCTACTGAAGGGTGAGGGGGAGAAGACACCATCTCCTCCTGCGTCTCACTGTCAATCTGCATGTGAGATCCTCTAGATCTCTTGAAGGCTACCTCCTTCTCAAAGGAAACATCCCTGCAAACCTCAATCTGTCTCTGACCTGGGATGTAGATCTGATATGCCTTTGATGATTCACGGTACCCAACAAATGTACCCTTCCTGACTGAAAGGTCTAACTTCGTCCTTTTCCCCTTGATTACATGAATGTGAACTGGATATCCGAAAGTGTCCAACCTGTCCCTGTGACCGACCTGTCACAGTTACTGCCATTGTCTCATCCATGAGACCAGATCCACTCAAGGAAGCAGCTGTCAATCTTGTACAAACTCCGGTCAAACTGCTTCATGTCTCAAACCATAGATCATTTAATAAGTTGTCTTCTGCAACCGTCACTATAGCTCCCTCTCAGAGCTATCACTGGTGACCTGCCTCAGTGGTAACCTGTCCGGAACAAGGAACAAGAACAACAATATTTCCATGGAAACCTCCATGGTATTTAACAAGATAGCCTGCCCAAAACAAGAACAACCAGAACAAGAATATCTCCTCGAGGGAAGATCAACTTAGCTTGCAACTAAAGACTGTTGTCACAGCTACAACACCTACTTGTAATGTAGCAAATCTAACATACTTGAAATGCTCAGATGTGTACTCTAGAACTCCCAAGAAGATAGTTCTGCTGCTGTCCAATGATGGCTCAGATCACTGTCCCAGACTGTCATATATCAGCGTCTTATATCTGTCATTTTGCTGCCTCAAGACTGCTGTTATAGGTGTGCCCAATCTGCTGTTCAAGCACAGGAATATATGCTGTCCAAACACTGTCTACAGGTGTGACCAAATGCTGTTTAAGCACAGAGATATATGCTGCTACAGGTGCGCCCAGATTTTCCTCAGACTTAGCCTCTTCGCTGCCTCAGAATATGCTCCTTTGCTGGCTCAGAATGTGCCCCTTCGCTGCCTCAGAAAGTGCCCCTTTGCTGCGGCTGCTACAGAGATATATCAGACAGAAAAAGTTGTGTCAAATGAGAAGGACATCACCCTTTATTTATACTAATCTGCTAGTGAACTTTTCCAATGGGGCCGATCTGTCCATTCTGGAAAAATTATAATTTCCCATTATAATTTCCCTGTGGGCCGACTTATCTTTTGGAGCAATATAATTTTACATTATTATTTTCTAGGGAGCAGACTTCTCTACTGGGATCTTTCTTGACTTTTTTGGCATCTTCATCTATAAGAAAGGGTTATGCAGGAGGTGAATACCTCCCGCAGCTACCAGAAACATCAACAAATGTCTTCAACTTGCGAGCCTCGAGACATCATCTCCCTGGTTACCCCTAGCTTTGGGGGGTAACATACTTGATGAATATGTAATAATAAGCAACAGAAGAGAAGTGCATTTAGATATGTCACGATTACACCAAAAGATTACCTTCTGAGGGACATTATAGTAAGGTTCAAATGAGACATCTGGGTCAAATAAAGATACTCAATGTATGCTTGATTAATATGATTGATCTCTCTTTATAAAGTTTTTATGATTTTAACAAGTCCATGGGAGAAACTCCTAAGGTGTCAATCTTATTGATAGGAAGCACATAATATATGATGAGTCCTGTAATAGTTTGTGTATTAATAAAGGTTTTGATTTCTGCGAAGGTCATCATAGAGAGTCTAGGAAGGAAAAAGTCCCAAGATATGATAATATGCATGTGAGTGGGGAGGCTCTTGTGCTATGGAGATTGACTCATAGTGGATACTGCAGCTAGTGAGAAAGAGTCAAGCTGTTACCAGATTATTGTTGTGTAACCTGGAAAAGCATATTTGGGATGAAAGTCACAAAACGATTTTCCAAGTGGAATTATAGATAGCCCGCCTCCTAAAAGTGTTTAACATTCCACTATAAAATAAGAGAAGAGGCATAATGAAGACTTTTTCTTAACATTAACTTGTCATGAAATTTTACACACAGGTTTTTTGGTTTAGAACATCGTAGTGCCTTGTATGTTTAAGTAGAACTGTTGTTCATATGGTCCGCGAAAAAAAATGCATTGGCAAATTTATTTCCAGGTTCTTCTTGGCTGTTTGCTTATGTCCAAATTGCAATGGAAACTAAACAAGCATTTACATATCTTTTTCGCTATCTTGATTTTGTGTTTTTTCATTACTTTGGAACAAGAGAGTCAGTTTGTCTGAGTGTCTCATTCTTTTGTTGTTTGTACAGCCTCGCAACAAGGTTCTGCAAATACTACCAGTAAACCTTCCATTGGAGGCCCTTTCACGCTAACTGATTATGATGGGAAGCTTATTACAGATCGTGAATTTCTTGGGCATTGGACCTTGATATATTTTGGGTACACGTCCTCTCCTGATACTGATCCAGAGGAACTTCAAAAGATGGCCAAAGTCATTGATATCTTAGGTGTGCCGATTTTTGATGGTTCATTCTTTGAATGCTTTTCCTTCTTATTTGACATGGAAAAGTATGTCTCCATTAAAATCATAATGTCTTCCTCTAATGTTATTCTTAAGATCATTTTATGACGATGGAAAGATTAGTTTAGTCATGATTATTGGACTGGGATGCTTTTGCAGTCATCTCCAGATTATTAAATCTTTATCTTTTGAAGCTGTGAATGCAAATTAGATTCATGACATTTCTGTCTTGCTTGGCTGAAAAATGGGAAACCTGACTCACATTCTTGTACATGGTCTCAAATAGCAAGAAGAAAAAGGTCCTTGCAAACATCCCTACAGATATTTTCCAAATTAACTGGTTATATAATATTGATTGTGTGACAATAGCAGTGGTGATGCCTATCGAGCACGTGAGAATTGGCTTCATGAAGAAAGGGATAATTATCAAGAGTTTTGTGACAATATGTCAGAAGTCCAGAGTTAGTTACTGAAGACGTCACATACCTAGCTGAGGGAGAATCTCAAGTGGTAACCGATTGTGATTTGGCTACAGACTTTCCAGGGAATCCTTAGGATGTTTTCTGAGAATTTTTTTGCATCCCTGGACTTGTAATAAAAACATTTTTATGTATTCTGATATCTTATCTTAGAGAAAAGAGAAATAAAAACCAATTTCAGAATTGATTGAGGGTTATTGGCAAGGCATGACTCATGTTTTAGATGCTCTTTGGAAGGGCTATGGCTTTGAGATTCCAGGATTTTCAGTGTTAAGGCAACTTTAACCATAATGTGGCACATTTCAAGTCTACCTGATGTATAAGAAGATTCATCTCAACCCTGAATCTATTAAGCACCAGGATGGATCAAAAAGTTACCAAGGTATAAATCTCTTTGTGCTTAAAAGATATGCGGTTAAGATGGATCTATGCTAGTATGTATATATATATATATATATATATATATATATATATATATATATATTCCTTTGACATTATGATAATTGATGTTCATCTTTCTATAAGATTTTTGTTCTGTCCATTATGGGCTTCAACTCTTTTTTTTTTTTTTAAATCTATAAGTGTTACACACATTATACATCTCATCTACATTGGGTTGTAGAGTGTAGAGTGCACCTTTCTTCTCTCGATGCAATAATCAAAAGCACAGTATGTGGGCAGTGTCATTTGTAAACTGTCGTGGATATTCCACTCGAATAGTTTCCCACAATAGATCTTATAATATTCTGAAATCTTAGATTATGCAATTTTGTTTCCTTAGATCTTTAGATTTTCTAGCTTATTGCTCAGATTTATGAAAATAATTAAAAATGAAAATGAAAGAACAGACAAATAGACACACCATCCACACAATTGAACACAAGATGTATCCTTGGAAACCCGATACGAGAGAAAACCCAACTAGAAGGTGCAGTCTATGCTCTGCTCTCTTTTCTTCGGTTATGAAAACACAAATACAAAGAAAGGGGCACTCTCTATGGAGTTGCCTATGACTCTGTGGCCAAGTCACCTGATAAGGGGACACGGGACACGGAGGACACATACATACGAGTATCTGACATGGGCACGGTGACCTCTAGAAACATGACACGAAACACACGTTATATATATATATATATATATATATATATATTACTTATATATTAAAATTAAAATTATGAATTACACATACAAAAATGAAATAATTAAACTGTAAACATTTACGTGATGATGATACAAATTCAATCATACAACTAGTACTTACCTAGTAACTACTAAGTTACTAACTCAACAGTGTTGTCCGAACCCATATTATCAGGAAACACATCCCACATCTTTGTCTTTCCCTTTAACCACTCTTCTCTCTGCCCAATGCCTGCATATAAGACAGAGGTTGGTGTGCACATACACCACTAAGTCACTTGACACGATGGCAAAGAGAAGAGTTCAACAAAAGAGTTTATACTTGAGTGAAGGGTACACTTTTACTGGGGTCGTGAAAGAAGCGTTCAACAATCAATGCCACCAACATCGAGGTACATAAAGCGCTTGGTTTCCTTGATTAAATGGCAGTTCCATACCCTCATACATGATAGAATCCAGTGGAAACATTGCAATCCTGCCAATCTTGAAATCCCAAAAACTGTTAAGTCTGCTGAATTTTGAATGGGACCTAAAATTCTACTTTCTCCATATGAAGTCCAGTGAGGTTGGAACCACTCTCAAACATCTTGAAACAATTAATGGTAATGTTAAAAATTTAAGTAAAAGGATGAAAATGAAAGATAAAGGAGAATGCCACTTTTACTAGGGTGGGTGAAATGGAGGGGGTGGGGACCTCTTTAAATAGCATTAGTAAGGACAAATAACCCTTAGTTGCACACCGAAACACCTCACAGCTACAACTTGCATGAGGAAACATGAGCCAGGTTCCTTTTCTGAGCAGGACACATGTCCTATGAATATGACACGTTCTAAACAAGTGTCAGACACAAATTAGGTTGAATCATGTTCGACACGCTAGACACGCGACATGATGGGGTGTTTGGACGTGTCATGTGACTTAGCTCTGTGGCTAGAACAACTACTACATACTCTTCTTCCTACCTTTGTTATGCTCTCAAATCCCATTCCTTGGATGCTATGCTCAACTATGGAACAAGTACAATACTAAAGAATGGGACCCCTTCTCTTCCTGGCGGCCTGATATTTAACATAGCACGATAGTTGTCTAGGGTTAGGGTTTTTGCATCCTCAACCCTCAATTAGTGATAAGGCTTTGGATCTTTTAGAATCTTCTTGGAAGTCCACATTTGGCTAGCCCCACATGTGTAAGTAATGGGGGTTGATGTGGCATCCACACGTACCATGGTGGTCAACAAGGAGGTCAATTTGCGAGTGTTAAGGTTTAAGCTATTATTAGGTTTCTTTTCAATTTATTATATAACCATAGCATAGATAGGATCATTGAGAGAAACACAATCACAAGATGCACAACATTTATCCTGGGAAACCCTCATGGGGGAGAAAACCCAACAAAAACTTCCTATAGATAGCCAATACAATGCCAAGACAATAAACCAAACACTAGAGAATATCCTCTACTAAGAAATGCACCTCTCTCTTCCTTCTTAGGTTTAAGCTATTATTAGGTTTCTTTTCAATTTATTAGATAACCATAGCATAGATAGGATCATTGAGAGAAACACAATCACAAGATACACAACATTTATCCTGGGAAACCCTCATGGGGGAGAAAACCCAACAAAAACTTCCTATAGATAGCCAATACAATGCCAAGACAATAAACCAAACACTAGAGAATATCCTCTACTAAGAAATGCGCCTCTCTCTTCCTTCTTCTCCCAACTGCAGCTACCAAACTTGCGCACTAAGTGAGCGAATGAGTGAGTGATCAAATGAGGTGTTGGCTTCCTTTATTTATACAAATTGGCAGGTGCTGGAAAGGTGTCTCTTCACAAGGCAGGGCCGACTTGTCTTCTTAGTGGTTAAAACCACTTTAATTAGGCCTGGGGGCCGACTTCTTAATTTGCATAATACACTTAGGGTTTGACCAATCCACAAAAGGGGATTTGGTCAATTACAATGCCCAACATGATCAATCCACAAAAGGGGATTTGATCTATAAATAAATGACTCAATTA
This sequence comes from Picea mariana, assembly GCA_032191745.1. Lineage (NCBI taxonomy): Eukaryota > Viridiplantae > Streptophyta > Pinopsida > Pinales > Pinaceae > Picea > Picea mariana. The sequence continues at coordinate 100,435 of JASDQU010309418.1, forward strand.
ATAATAAATAAAATACTCTTTGCAGTTACAATATTTCAACACTCCTTAACAAGAAGGGTATTCTACAACATCATCAGGAGAGAGAGAGGGCAGCAACATCAACAACATTTGGAACACTGATTGACATATCTATAAATCATCAGAAGTTTTTCTCATCATCAATATCATCATCCACAACAAGGAGTTGGAATGGCATCATCATCTGCATCAACATGGATTAATATAACACTAATACATCATCATCATCAATAACAACTCAAGGATGATACAACATCAACAACAACAGTATCACAACACGTAGGCTGGAGCATCATCAACAACAACAACATCACAACACGAAGGTTGGAGCATCATCAACAACAACAACATCACAGCATGAAGGCTGGAGCATCATCAACATCAACACTAGGCTGGAAATCTTCAACACGAAGTTGGCATCTCAACAACATCAACACGAAGCTGAAAATCTTCAGCACGAGTCTGGCATCTCAACAACATCAGCACAAAGTTGGAAATCTTCAGCACGAGGCTAGCATCTCAACAACATCAACATGAAGCTGGAAATCTTTAGCACGAGGCTGGCATCTCAACAACATCAGAATGAAGCTGGAAATCTTCAGCACGAGGCTGGCATCTCAACAACATCAGCACGAAGCTGGAAATCTTCGGCACGAGGCTGGCATCTCAACAACATCAGCACGAAGCTGAAAATCTTTAGCACGAGGCTGACATCTCAACAACATCAGTACGAAGATGGAAATCTTTAGCGCTAGGCTGGCATCAACACTACTCCCCCTTTCGAGGGAGGTCCTTTCGGACTACACCAAGCTTATCTCGAAAGTGCTCAAACTTTACATGAGATAGAGGCTTGGTCAACAGATCAACAACCTGTTCATCCGTGCTAACATACTGGAGCTTTATGGCTCCTCTCTGCACCATATCACAGATGTAATGATATTGAATCTCTATGTGTTTTGACTTGTCATGGAACACAGGGTTCTCTGTCATATTTATGCAACTCTAGTTATCACATAGGATCACGGTTGCTTCCATCTCCAGATCGAATAGACCTGTCTACAACTTCCAAAGCTATATGGGTTCACAATTGGCGGAACATGCAACAATGTATTCTGCTTCTGCTGTGCTAAGAGAAATGCTTGATTGCTTCCTACTCTGCCATGAGATCATGGTTGACCCCAGACTGAAACAACATCCTGAAGTGCTCTTTCTGTCAAAGACACTTCCAGCCCAATCTGAATCAGTATAACCACTCAGTCTGAAGTCATGGTCTCCATTAAAACTGAGACCACAATCTAATGTACCCTTAAGGTACCTCATCACATGTTTTGCAGCAACCAGGTGAACACGTCTGGGCTGTACCAGAAATTGACTCAAGCTGTTCACAGCAAAACATATATCTAGCCTGGTGTTCGTCAGATACATCAACGAGCCAATGATCTGTCTGTACAACGTAGCATCAATCAATTATGACGAAGTGTCAACCAGGAGCTTCAACTTTGTTTCCATGTGATGGGTTTACTGTTCTCCTCTGTGCAGAGAGTTGCGATGATACTCCAGATGCTTCTACTGTGTAACACAATGCGAAAGAAGATCTGCTAAGTTGGACGTGCCTGTGGATGAGCACAGGTGAACGTATGGAAAATGTTGATGATTGCAGCTATGTGAGACATTTTCCAGCTTACAAACTTGTGAGGTGTGTATCATTGCAGCTATGTAAGTCTTTCTCTCAACTTACAAACTTGAGAGAAAGCCCCTAAGAAGGGTACGTGGCTCCTGCCCGAGACAGAGCTAGGAACGTAGAGATGACCTCCTCCATTCAGAGAGTTGAGAAGAACTCTAGATGATTATCCAGTGGGAAAGGCGATCTGTTGAGTTGGACGTGCATGTGGCTGAGCACAAGGTGAACGTGTGAAATCCCAAAGTGCTGGGGGCATCGTCATGTGAACATAAATGAAGATGATGTATTAGCCTCCTCTAAGCAAGTAGAGTTGACGAGAAGACTCCAGATGGTTCTCCTGTATGAGGTAGTGGGAAAGAAGATCTGTAGAGTGGAGGTGCCTGTGGACGAGCACAGGTGAACGTGTGAAGATCTGGTTCCTCTGTGTATTGTAGTAAACCAGAGCTATGACATCCCTATGGATTTGCCCCTAGTGGATGAGCACTAGTGGGTGCATCAGATCCTTTGCTATATATTGTTCAAGAGTCAGACCTACCTGTAACCCTAATTGTTATGTAAAGGGTACAGGTCGACCCCACCTTAATGTGATTAATAATAAATGAAAATATAATTAATCTGGTCAATGTCAATAATAATAATAATAATAATAATAATGAATTAATGTGACTTAGAGAGGTCGGCCCTATTGAGCCAATAGACACTTCAGTTGATAGGACAAGTCTAATATAAGTAAAGGGAAATTCCCCATTGTGGAATCGTATCATTCAAGCAATTTTGGAAATTTCAGCAAGTACATTTACTTGGGAGAAGTGCACACCTCTCTTGGGCGCTAGTCTTCTAGGGTTTAAGCACCCTCTTGTGTGCTAGGTCTTTCTTGGTGGTGAAGGTCTTTCTCTTGAAGAATATAGCAAAGGATTTGGCTGGGTTTTCTTCCCTTGTTGAGAAGGGTTTCCCAGGATACTACTTGTGTTCTTGTGCATGGTGTTTCTTCTTGTGATCTTGGTTGCTGCAACATTCTTGTTTATGGTTAAGACAAATGCAAATTGAAATGAACTACATGCTTAACCTATCATATTGAAAAATCAACATGGTATCAGAGCATAGGTCTTGAAGATCCCATTGCACAAGCTTTTTTCATCCCCTTCTCTCACTCATTTGCAGAAATCGTACGACCCTCCTAGGGTTTCCAAAAATTCCGTACGACCTCCTTTTCTGAGAGCTTTCACCACTCAAAACTTGGACACTTGGGCTGAAAACGACATAGAAGGGTACAACCTCCTTCAGCGCACCTCCAACAAGTCTTAGATCAAAATTCCAGGCATTTTGAATTTTTGGCCCTAAGGGTTTCTAGGGTTTCGCCAAAATTCTGAAGTGTATTTTTGCAAACTTCTTGAAGAAGCTCCTCAGCTTACCAGGGCTATCATATTTATCAAGGCTTATTGTTGGCAGTCATAAGCCCAACAAAACCTAAAAGCGCTAACCTAGCCTAGCTGTTAGGTTTTCTAGCTCAGTTGACAAGGGTTTGTGAAGATGAGCAAAATCATGATGGGAAGCAAGCTCAGTACAAGACTCCAAAGTAATGAAGACATCAACATCTCAACACTCTCAGGTATGGTTCCTATCAATGATAATACTTGGCTAATTGACAGTGGTGCCTCCAGGCACATGGCTGGTATTAGAAATCATCTAACACACTTCGTTGAGAAAGAGACACATCTACATGTTGTTCTTGGAGATGATGCTAGATATAATGTGAGAGGAGTTGGAACTTCTACCTTCCAACTAGATTCAGACATGCAACTTAAACTAGAAGAAGTTCTATATGTACTTGGAATGAAGAGAAACCTTGTCCCTATTTCAGCCTTGGAAGACAAAGGTTACAAAATTACTTTCTCAAAAGGAAGAGTTCTTGCATGGCACAAAGACTCTCATATAAGCTCTTCCAAAGTAATTGGTGTCAGAGAAAACAACTTGTATAAGTTGACCATCAAACCAGTTCAAGCATTATTACATGACACTATCAACTTGAGTGAGTTATGGCATAGAAGACTTGCTCACATTCATTATAGAGCTCTTCCATCTCTAGGGAAAATGGTAACAGGTCTACCAGAGATCCGGATCCAGCATAAAGGTGTTTGCAAAGGTTGTGACCTTGGCAAAAATGTTAAAGGATCATTTCCTAGCAGTGGCAACAGATCCAAGGAAATCTTGGACTTGATACATTCAGATGTATGTGGGCCAATGATTGTTGCATCCTTAAATGGGTACTTATACTATGTATTCTTCATAGATGATCACTCCAAGAAAACTTGGATTTTCTTTTTGAAGAACAAGGATGGAGTCCTTGCCAAATTTCAAGAATTCAAAGCTCAAGTGGAAAACCTGACCGGAAGAAAAATTAAAGTATTAAGATTAGACTATGGAGGGGAATACACCTGAAAAGAATTTAACAATTTTTGTGTTGAAGCATGAATCAATAGGGAGTTCACAGTTCCTTACAACCCTCAACAAAATCGGGTTGTTGAAAGGAAAAACAGAACTATCATTGAGGCAACTAAAGCAATGATACATGATGAAAGTCTACCTATGACTTTATGGGCAGAAACATGTATGACAACAGTATATGTTCAAAACCGTAGTCCTCTTCAGATCCTGAAAAACATTACTCCAGAAGAAGCATTCACCAAAGTGAAGCCCGAGATCAGAAACAAGCATTAACTGCTAAATTTGAAATGAAGGATTTGGGACTAATGCATTATTTTTTGGGACTAGAAGTATGGCAGAGATCAGATGAGATTTTCCTAAGTCAAGGAAAATATACAATGGAGATACTGAAAAGGTTCAAAATGACAGATTGTAAATCCATGCCTACTCCAATGGTAATGGATTTAAAGAAGATGAGTGACATTGATTCAGGAGACGTAGATCCACATTTATATCGACAACTTATTGGATCTTTGATGTATCTAGTTAACACCAGACCAGACATTTGCTATGCAGTGAATGTGCTTAGCCAATTTATGAGTCAACCAAAACATACACGCTGGATAGTTGCAAAACACGTATTGAGATACTTACAAGGTACAATTGGTTATGGCCTAAGATATGTAGCTAATGTGGAGCTAAGTTTGGAAGGATATGTCGATGTAGTCTGGGCAGGAAGTGCAGTAGACAGAAAAAGCACCTCAGGTTGCTGCTTCACCTTAGGATCAACCATGGTTTCCTGGTGTAGTAGAAAAAAAAGCTTTGTAGCTTTAAGTACAACAGAGGCAAAGTACATTGCACTAAGTGTGGCAATTCGTGAGGTAGTATGGCTTCACAAACTCTTGACAGACTTGTTCAATCATGAGATGGATCTGACTACTATTCATTGTGACAACCAGAGCTGTGTAAAGCTCTTCGGGAACCCAGTGTTTCATGACAAATCAAAACACATTGAAATCAAGTATCACTATATCAGAGACATGGTGTAGAGAAAGATAGTACACGTGCAGTATCTTTCTACTCATGAACAAATTGCAGATATCTTCACCAAACCACTTGCCAAAACAAAGTTCGAGTATTTCCGTGAGAGACTTGGCCTGGTGGAAAATGCCTCCCTAGCCGAGAGGGAGTGTTGATGATTGCAGCTATGTGAGATATTCTCCAACTTACAAACCTGTGAGGTGTGGATCATTACAGCTATGTAAGTCTTTCTCTCAGCTTACAAACCTGAGAGAAAGCCCCTAAGAAGGGTACGTGGTTCTTGCCTGAGACAGAGCTAAGAACGTAGATATGACCTCCTCCATTCAGAGAGTTGAGAAGAACTCCAGATGATTATCCAGTGGGAAAGGCGATCTGTTGAGTTGGACGTGCCTGTGGCTGAGCACAAGGTGAACATGTGAAATCCCAAAGTGCTAGGTGCATCGTCATGTGAACATAAATGGAGATGATGTATTAGTCTCCTCTGAGCAAGCATAGTTGACGAGAAGACTCCAGATGGTTCCCCTGTATGAGGTAGTGGGAAAGAAGATCTGTAGAGTGGACATGCCTGTGGACGAGCATAGGTGAACGTGTGAAGATCTGGTTCCTCTGTGTAATGCAGTAAACCAGAGCTATGACATCCCTATGGATGTGCCCTTAGTGGATGTGCCCTTAGTGGGTGTATCAGATCCTTTGCTATATATTGTTCAAGAGTCAGACCTACCTGTAACCCTAATTGTTATGTAAAGGGTACAGGTCGGCCCCACCTTNATTTGGTCAATAATAATAATAATAATAATAATAATAATAATAATGTGACTTAGAGAGGTCGACCCTATTGAGCCAATAGACACTTCAGTTGATAGGACAAGTCTAATATAAATAAAGGGAAATTCCCCATTGTGGAATCATATCATTCAAGCAAGTTTGGAAATTTCAGCAAGTACATTTACTTGGGAGAAGTGTGCACCTCTCTTGGGCGCTAGTCTTCTAGGGTTTAAGCACCCTCTTGTGTGGTAGGTTTTTCTCGGTGGTGAACGTCTTTCTCTTGAAGAGTATAGCAAAGGATTTGGCTGGGTTTTCTTCCCTTGTTGAGAAGGGTTTCCCAGGATACTTCTTGTGTTCTTATGCATGGTGTTTCTTCTTGTGATCTTGGTTGCTGCAACATTCTTGTTTATGGTTAAGACAAATGCAAATTGAAATGAACTACATGCTTAACCTATCATAATGAAAAATCGACAGAAAAACCCATGAGTTGGGTACATCGTTTTGGGACAAAGATGAAACGATGTATTGGCCTCCTCTGTGCAGAGAGTTGAGACCGTGTGATACTCTAGATGATTCTCATGTGTAATGCAGTGAGAACGAAGATTTGTTGAGTTGGACGTGCCTGAGGCTGAGCATAGGTGAACGTGATCCTAGTGGCTGAGCACTAGTGAGTGTGGTTGTCCTGTGAGACGCAGTGCGATAGAGATGTGGACATCCCTGTGGTTGAGCATAGATGGATGTGCCCCTAGTCGCTGAGCAGTAGTGGGTGTATGAGATCCCTTGCTATATTGTACAAGAGTTAGACTTACTTGTAACCCTATTTGTGATGTAAAGGGTACAGGTCGGCCCCACCATTAAGTGAAAGATAATTAATGTAAAAGATAATTAATATGGAAATTATTAATTATATTTTAAGTTATTGAGGTCGTCCCTGTTGTGCCAATAGACACTACTGTTGACAGGTTCAGTCTAATATAAATAAAGGTAAATTCCCCATTGAGGAATCATATCACAAGTGCGAGTTTGGAAATTTCAGCAAACACTTGTTCTTGGGAAAAGTGCGCACCTCTCTTGGGCGCTAGTCTTCTAGGGTTTGTGAGCACCCTCTTGTGTGCTAGGCTTTCTTCCCTTGTTGAAAAGGGTTTCCCAGGATACTTCTTGTGTACTTGTGCATGGTGTTTCTTGTGATCTTGGTTGTTGCAACAAATTGTTTATGGTTTAAATAAAATGCTAAAAATGGAATGAATTGCATGCTTAAGCCTAGCTTATTGAAAAGTCAATAGTACCAACCTGGTACACTTGCTCAACTCCAACTCAATCTGCATAATCATGTGTTGGTCCTATGTGCTTTCTGCAAAGCATTATTTGTCTCACTGCTTGAGAGTATGTCCTCTACTTTTTTTGGAACTGTTCCTTCTTGAACAGGGACTTTGCACCTGCAGCTGCTATTTTTGAAGCTGAGAATCACTGCTCCATTCCCACTGTAACAACAACATTCCAAGAGTAGCTCCTTTACTCTATCACGACAACAACTTCATCTGAAACCGAGAGTGGCTCTATAACTGATACTGAAAGTAGCTCTTCTTCTTTCATGGATGTAACTCTATCTGCGGTAGTCATGTCTCCATGGCTCGACTCATGTACTGCACCAACTGGCACTGGAGATAACTCAATCTCAAATACAGGGATTGTCATACTTGCTCCCTCTGAATCTCATACCGTGTTGGCTTATTTTAATGAATCATGTTAGTTCTATATATACTTTTCTGGTTATTGGAGCAAGTGTCTTGTCATAGTCTTCTCGCTCTTGCTGGAAGAATTCTCTGGACACAAATCAGGCTTATGCATCTCTATGAATGGTCATGGGGAGGCCCTTCTGGCTCTACTAATTTTTCTGCTCCCTTTGAGCCTGGATTTCTTCTGAGTCTACAAAAACTTCATAGTCTCTGCAGGATATACTTGGTGTTGAATACTAAGTCTTAATATGAAAAGTTGAGTCAGATTTCAAACGAATTCTGCTTTTTGTCAAGGTGACTTCATTATCCATTGACCAAGTCTACTGTGAGTTCTATTCTAATGTTTGGTCATCTTTGGAGCCTTCTGCTCCTTATAATCAATCTCCATATAAGATACTCCGTATCTCAAAAGTAGCTTCTTCTTCATCTTCTTCGGTACTTGGATGTATACAGTCATAAATACAACTTGGATAGTCTGCTCCATGTCTCATCTAATATGTTGCCTTCGACAACCGTCACTATAGCTTCCTTAGGGTTATCACTTGTGACCTGCCCAGAACAAGAACAACAAGGGAGAAACAACAGACAAGAATAATACTCTTTATAATAATAATAAAACAATAGCGAGAACAATTGTCACAGTATCTCCTTTAGAGCTATCACTTGTGACCTGCCTAAAACAAGGGTAAAAAGTGAGAAATACAATAATAAGGAATGAGAGAAACACTCTTCTAGTGTTGTGATCAATCATTCCTCCATGGTAACCTGGAAACAAAACAAGAAGTTTCTCCTAGAGGAGATGTTAGTTATATCTAGTAAATGATTACAGTAAGCATTTATCTCAATAGTGCTCACATGCTACCAAGTATTCAATAATAAAACTTTTCAAAGATTACTATCACAACTATAGTGTTTAACAGTTATCAAACTTGATATGTGTAAATTTGAATCTTATCAATTTAATCAATCAAACTTGGAACTTGGGGTCTTGTCCTCAAGAATGAGTGTGTTGCTTTTCTTCCGAGCCTCCTTCACTCAAGATGACAAGTACTTTCTTCAACCTGTCCTCTGTATTAAGACAATATGCTATCTTGATAGAAATCTGAGTTAGGGAATAAACTCTATAGTCTCAACTTTAATCAATCTAATACTTTGGATTTAATTTTGAACAATGGTTAGTATGATAACTTCAACAGATCAAAATGCAACATGGATATTCATAAGATAACAATAATTCCATAACAAATAGAGGCATATCAAATTAATCAAACTCGGGGTGCATTGTTCCTCTGAATGTGCTGGATCTGAGATTCTTCTGGATCTACGAATGTTTTTTAGACAAAAGATCCTTTCTCCTGCAAATACCCTTTAGAATAATGATACAGTTTGAACATATGTAAGTACATACCTCTGACAGTAACGATAGGTAGTGGCACCATCCGGTAGCAGCGGTAAGCAATAACAAACCTTTAAAACATCAAAGGTGCTTCAACTTGTAACTTAAAGCTAGCTAGATATTTGCTAGGGTAAGGTGCATTAGGACAATAAAAATCAGTCCCAATACTTCACAAAATCTTTCACTGCAACTGGTGTTGGCACTGCAATTGGTGCTGCAACTGGCATGAAGGAACTAGCACGAAGGCACTGGCACTGCAACTACAACTGATACTGCAATTGTAACTGCAACTGCAATTGCAACTTAGGGTTTTATGAGGAAAACCTAATTTTTCAAACTTCAAATTTTGGAATTCTGATCCAGGGACAAGATGCGCCCTCCTAGGGCGAGCTCCTAGATGTGGTTACTTCCCCCAACATCCTCCTTAAACAGGGAAAACATCACACTTAGGGTTTATGCAAAAACCCTAATTCCGCAGCAGCTGCAATACTGAAAACTGAACTTTGGAGAAGGTGCGTTGAGGCTAGCCACTTCTTTATAAATTGTGAGTTGGTCTCTTTCAGGCCTGCTCTGATACCATGTTGAAGTTTTACTTACACAACTAGCAATTACAGTTCTTCTTTATTATTACAATCATTTAGCACATTAGTTGAATAAATAAGATCACTGAAAGAGAGAATCCCAGAAACAATAGAGACACACAGATTATCCTGGCAAACCTTCCCGGGAAGAAAACTCAACAAAAACTTCCTCAATATAGATAGACCAAAGATCGAACAAAAGATCCTCCTCTACACCTTCACTAAGAAGAGTACCACACCACTTAACCAAGAGATACCAAGACACAGACCGAGAACCCTCCTTGACATCACACTTAGCTACAGTAGCAGTTCCTCCAAGACTTGTAGACTTCTTCATAGTTGCAAAGCTAGTGTGGTGTGTGTAAGTGAGGCATTGGCCTCTCTTATAAATAGTGGTCTAGCCAGCCTATAATTAGGTCTGGGCCGACCTGTCACTTTACCCTCTTAATTTACAATTAACTGGCAAGGCACAATAGGGTTGACTTTTACTAAGGCACAATAGGGCCTAATTAAATATAATATAATATTATTCAACTCTCTCACAGGTAGAATATTCTTCGAAGTTACAATATTTCAACAATATGGAGGGAAAGAAGCATGCCGAAGATGGAGGAAAAACAACATGCGAAAAACCAAGGAAAAGCAGTGCGACGCACATGCAGACAAACCTAGCCATGTTAGGGTTGTAATGTCCCCATTTTGGGACATTATAACATTACAACATTTCAGAGTGTTATGCCTACCCGAGTAGCCAGATAGGGGTGACAGAGAGTTTGGGAGATATTGAGGGGTTTATTTGGGCCCGACTTGTATCGTTCATCATTAGGATCCATTCCGCATAGCTGGGCTTTGGTTCCGTTGCATTCCGTCGATTTCTGTAATTTTGAGTTATTATGGGTCATATCTTAATTAAATTCACTAAGAAGGTCACAATGGGCATATTACTTGGAGAAACCTCTTAGTGTGATAGCTCATCGGAATCGGGAGGAAGAGCATTATAGGATAAGATGATGAGAAGTGACTTTCAGTGGTCGTAGAAGCCATCAGGATGGATAAATCACTTTTTAGAGGTAAAATGGTTAATTAATTAATTAATTAAGTGATTTAATCAAGGAATAATAAAATAAAGTAAAAGTCACTTGGAGGGAAAAGGTCAACAACAAATTAGGGTTTCGGGAAGCTATAAAAGAAGGGTAAAGCAACCTAATTCATTATGCATTATTATGATTTGATGTTGAGAGTTCCCAGAGGAGGAAGATAATCGACCTTGAATGTTTTGTGGATTTCTGGAGGAAACCACCACCATTGATCCGTTTCCGTGTTGAGAGACCAATGTTTTAAAAACCGAAACCGGTACCAGAACCGGTCGAGGGTCCAACCTGAATCGGAACTGGAACCGGTAATAAACCGGTCGAACCGGTTTCAATGAACCGGTTTTTAAAAAAATACATAAAATATTTAAATTTTAACGAAAAAAATATATTTTTAAGATTTTAAATCATGTTTCCAAAGCATTAGAGACAATTTGAGACAACATATCCAAAGTATGCTCATGAATATATCAAAACAACACCAAGTGCAATACATATCTAGAGATCGGAACATAAATACATAATCAGTGAGGCTCTAAATGGATTCTACAACATCAAATAACATACTAAGTTAGAGTCACTGATACTATAGGTGGGAATGCCAATGAAAAATACAAAATAGCCATAGGGTAGATACTAGAACCGTAGATGGAAGAATCTCATAGCTCATGAGTCGTGACTGTCAGTAGTCCTCCATGTCATAATCATCAAGATTGGCATCACTACCACTGCTCTCTCCATCCTCCTCCTACTCCTCCCCTATATCCAATGCAATCCGTGCATTTGTTGACGTGGACTCTGGAGGATGACCTCTCAAGAGGATCACCATCATCAAAAGCTCTGTTACCAACATCGCGATAATATCGCGCTATTGGCGATATTATCGACAAAATCAACCTCGGGGATAATATCGGGGAAAATAGCGTGATATTTTGGAGATTTTGAAAATAGCGCGATATTATCGTAGATGGCGCGATATTATCGCGCTATGATTGAAAACATCTTTTGGACGCCGACAGGTCGGAAATAAAGCCCGATTTTCACCTTTTTTTTGTCATTTTGCAAGTGAAGTGTGGGGTTTGGAGAGCAAAGGAGAAAAGGGTGAGTTTGCCTTCAGCCAAAGACGAAGAGGAGC
>JASDQU010309419.1:4515-15494 GCA_032191745.1 Picea mariana
TATTCCTACACATTACAAAGCTCACACATATTTGAGATATATATGAAAACATGTGGATTTTCTAACATTTAATCACAAATTCCCTTTTAATACTAAAATGAATAAAGTGGAGAACAATAAGGTGAAACCCAAGTATATTTATGGAAATGATATCGTGAAAGGTTAATGGGGCGATGAAATATGGAGAATGATGAAGGGAAAGGTGGATGAAAATAGGACATTTATGAGCCCCAACAACCCTATCAGCCCATAGAGCGTTATGGAGTATATTATGCCAATTCCTTTGGTTATCTACGACCGTATTTTTTAATATTCTCACTGGGTTCTTATTGGTTGATTCTGCCACCCCATTTCTCTGTGGATAATAATTTGCAGAGTATCTAGTTATGATTCCTTTGTCTAGAGAAAACTCTGTCAATATAGTGGAAGAAAAATAAGCTACATTATCAAAAGATAGAACAGAAGGGACACCAAACTTTGTGATCAGTTGTTGTTCTATGAATTGGATCACCACCTTCTCATTTACATGAGTCAGAGGGATGGCCTCTGCCCACTTTGTGAAATAATCGATGGTAGTAAGTATATACTTGTGTTGTTTCGAGGAACTGGGTGTAATTTCTCCTATGATATCCAACCCCCATTGCTCAAAATGCCTAGATACAGTCACTGGTTGGAGTGGGCCTGCTGCTCTCTTCTCTCTCCCAATGCTTATTTGACAATTTTTACAATTCCTAGTGTAGGTGTAAGCATCTTTGAACAAGGTGGGCCAATAATAGCCAACTCTTAGTATCTTATGAGCGGTGGTGTTTCTCGTGAAATGCCCACCGTCAAGGCCATCATGGAGCTCCTTCAAAACTTTGTCTGCGTCTTCACGTTCAAGATATTTTAATAGTACCCCATCATAATTAATCTGAAAGAGTACCAAATTTATGAGGTGATAGTGTGCAGAATTTAACCTGAGAGCTCTCCTTTCCCTAGGGTTGAGATTTTCTGGACAAGTCCCATGGTGTAGAAGATAAGTTAAATTCTCATACCAAGACTCTAGCCATGGGGGAAATTTATGAAGCTTCACCACACCATAATACCATTTCATTCTCAGATATGGGATCTTCATTTACTTGGTCCTGGGCTTCAGCTGCGTGTTTGCACAACCCTTTCCCTTTAACTAGTTTGGCATGTTTTATATCTAGATCAAATTCTTGGACCACTGCCATCCAGTTCCCTCTTCTTTCCCCCATTTCTTGCTGAGTAAACAAGGATCAGACCGCATGATGAGGCACAATCACTTTGGTGTGGTTCTTGAGGATGTAAGACCTGAAGTGATTTACTTCCTTATATACCGCATAGGCTTGTTAATCAACTGCAGGATAATTAAGTTTGGCTCCCTGGAGATTAGTGCTCATGAATGACATCGGAGCCTTGTTTTTTTCATCATCCTTCTGAGTCAATACTGCAACTAATTACTAGCCAGAGGAGAAAGTATAAAGGAATAAATCCCTATTGAAATCGGGACTTTATAATGTGGGGGCCTGGGACATAGCAGTTTTAATATTTCTAAAATCATCCTTCTATTCATCATCCCAATTAAATTTGTAAGGGTTTGATTGTTTCTGCGAAATTGGGAGTGAATTTCCTCACGAAATTGATTTGCCTGAAAAAAGACTGCATAGATTTATTGTTGTGAGGAAACGAGAGTTGAGTTATGGAATTAATCCTTTATGGGTCTATGTGCATGCCTACTTGAAATATAATGTGGCCTAGCAGCTTATCTTCCTCAACACCAAAAATAGTTTTCTTGGGATTTAAGGATATACTGTATCTCCTACACCTTTCGAAAAATTGATTTAAGTGTTGGATGTACTCTCTTGTGTTCTTTGAATACACAGTTACATTATCTAGATACACTACCACACACTTGTTGATTATTCCCTGAAATTCTACATCCATGGCCCTTTGGAAGGTTTCCCCTGCGTTAATTAACCCAAAAGTCATGTGTTTATAAGCGAATGTTCCCCACTTGATTCGGAAGGTAGTTTTCAAATGATCTTCCTCTGAAACCAAGACTTGGTTGTAACTTGAGAAACTGTCCAGTAGAGAGAAGATATCCGAACCAGACACGGTCTGCAAGAGTTTCTCCATCGGTGGGATTGGGTAGTTTTCCTTTTCCGATGCTCTATTGAGGTTCCTAAAATCTATGCATAAGCAAATTTCTACATATTTTTTTCTCATAGGAACCATATTTTCTACCCACGCAAAATGCCTAACCTGGAAGATGATCTTGGCATCTAAAATTTTCTTTAATTCCTGATACATGAGAGGTTGCAGGGATGGGTGATACTTTTAGAGCTTCTGTTGGAAGGGTTTCATCTCAGATTTTAACGGTATAGTGTGTTGAATGATACGGGTGTCATAAGTTTTTAGATCTTGGTAGGACCATGCAAAGACATCTTGATATTGTTTGAACAATTTGAGATAAGCCTTTATTTCCTCTTTAGATATAGTATTTTTGAGATTCACATTCTTTGGGTTTTCTGGGGTTCCAATATTTATAGTTTCATGTAGGGGACAAGAGCTACTGGTATTTGTGTTTTTAGGCCCCCTAAATCGTTCTTTTAGGTCAAACAGATTTTCCAAATTAGCTATCCCTTTCGAGATGGTGTGAGATTTCAATCTATCAATAGGTTGGCCTATCCGAGGATCAATTCCTCTTGATTTCTCTTGGAATACATCATCATCGATGGCCAAATCTTTGAAATTGTCTTGGTTAGTCAGGAATTTATGATCTATTCATCTCCTTAAAAGACTTTCCAATTAGAAATATTTTTAGGCATCGATGGTTTGTAGAGTAGTTCCGCAGTGAATTAGGAGGCTTCATAATATTCCAAAGGTGATAGCCTTGAAGAAGCTGTGGCCAAGGAATCAGCAAGGATATTCTTTGCTCTGGGCATCGTGGTGATATTGAAATCTTCAAAATACTCCATTAACCTATGCACTTCCTACTAATAATTCTTTAGGTGCGGGGAATTGAAATGCATAGTATTCCTTACTTGTCTAATGATAATATTTGAGTCCCCAAAAACTTTCAATTCTTTGACATTCAAGTCTATGGCTTTATTTAACCCTTGTACTAGAGCTTCATACTCGGTGGTGTTATTGGTGCATTTGAATTCTAGTCTACAGGACAAGAAATGACGTTTAACTTTTGGATCAATGAGGATGCACCCTTCCCCTTATCCCTCCTGCAATTTAGATCCATCAAAGTATATGATCCAAATTTGTGAATGACAATCGCCCTTTTCCTCTTTCTTACTACTTTCTTGCTCTCCTATCTTTTGTTTTGTAATCTCCAGCGCAGGATCTTGACAGAAGAGGGTGTCTTCTGTCGGTATCGGTGACTTCTCTTGAAAAACCATTTCAGAGTTTTGAGTGAGAGGGTCATTGGATAAGAGCGGAGAAAATTTCCCTAAGTGGGAATCACAGGAATAATTGCCCATCACGAGGAAATCTGTGGATGACAGTTCATTTAGGGTTTCTATATTAGTGACTGTATGTTTCATGTATCTCTCCCTATCGATTCTGATCATATTCTCGTATCCCTTCAGTGGTAGCCAAAGGTTTTCCCAGTCTGTACTAAATTACCTGTTTAACTTCTCAAGCCAATATTGACTTAGTAGTAATCCATAGGCCTCTGGGATGTCTACTATAATGATCTCAATCACTTGCACAAACTTAAGATGTGTCACTATCCTGATCATTAAATCTCTGAGTTCCCCCGTGACTTTGACCTAGGTTCTATCTAGTTGTATCACATGTTTATCTCTCTTGAGAGGAACGACGTTTAATTTTTTGCAAATAGACAAGGGCATAACGTTGGAAGATTCTCCCGAATCTACCGAACAATTGTGGAGGTTCCTGTTGAATACTTCAAATGTTAAGAAAAATGGAGGGACAAAAGGTTTTCCCTTCTTATCTTTTGAGCAGGTATTCATAGTTGGTTTATTTACTATATCTATGGAAGTTAGATTTCTTTGTTGTTCATTTCTTGTCGTAGGATTTTCTACTGATTTCAATGCTTGTAGAAGAAAATATTTTTGCTGAGGGATTCTACAATGTCTATAACTGATATATTATCCTTCAACTTATTCATATCTTCAACTACGTTGTACTCTAGTTTGGGAAATTCTCACATATGGATGCTAATAGGGTTCTTACAGGGAGAAAATGGTGCTTTCGGGTGATTAGGAGTTGACCTTTCCCATGAGGTTTGAGTGGTAGTAGGATCCTTTTAGACAGGAAAAAAATTAACTTCTATTTTGTACAACCAAGATCTCTATGGGTGGTTCTTGAACCTGAAATAGGTCATTGGAAGGAATAATTAATTTAGGATCCCATATTAGCATGGTTGTATCTTCTGGTGGGTCAATCTCTTCATGGTCAGCAACATTCATAACCAAACTACTTGGTTGTTCAGTTAGGGAAACCTCATCTAAAAACTGGTTGGCCATCAAATTCATGGCATGCACCCATTGTGGGCAGTCTCTTTCAAAGTGGTTTTCTTGGTGATAAGTACAAAAAGAATCAGATGCAACATTCCCTAGATCAATTTTTAGGTTAGCTAGGGGAGGTTCAATGGATTTGAACGATGAGTTCCTTTTAAAGAAAGGCTTATAGGGCCTTTGGCCTTGGTTTCCTTCCCCTGTGTTTCTCTTCATGTCTATGATCTCGTTTGATAATTTCTTAACCATGCGTTGTATATCTTCTATGTCTCCATTACCCTTGTTGGGAGTCTGTTCTGCTTGTTTCCCTGGTGGTCTAATCAGAATGAGTCTTCTCCTGGGAGGAGGTTGAGCTTGTTTCCTAACTAAAGAGACCTGGCCTTCTTTACACCCTTTCATCTAGAATTTTGTCGTTTTAGCTTCTTTAAAATTCTCAGCTAAGGTTTGTTTGGCAGCCCTCTTCACAAACATGGAAATAGAAGATGGGAGCGCATTAGCGTATAATTTGATTTGCAACTCCTGAGTTGGTTTGGCTTCGGGCTTAAATTTGTTTAATATGGTCGTGAATCTTTGATTACAATCTTTAACCTTCTCTTTCGAACTCATGGTGGTGATGAACAACCTGGCCATCAGATTTCTTGTAGTAGTCTCCTCTACAAATTTATCTAGAAAATATTTTTGAAACTTCATCTAGCTAGTTATGGATCCTACAGGTAAGTTAAAATACCATGTGGAGGCTGAGTTCTCAAAAGTGTAGGGGGAAATATTGCAAACTACATCTTCATTTTGGACATTCATAAGCCTAATCGCTAGTATAAATTTCTTGATATGATCTTCAGGAAATCCAGAGGTTTCGAGATCGAACTTAGGAGGCAACTTCTTTGGATGTCGGGGAAAGTTATGGACTGGTCCCGGGAGGGCCAAAGCATATATGGCCAATCAAGTTTGATTTTTCAGAGGTGGGTTCCCCATTTCTTCATTATGGTCATTGTTTCCTTCCATATCTTTATACTTTGAGTTAAAATCCTCCTCTTCCGAAAAATCGTTTGATTCAGAGACATCGTCGGCTGGCATTTCGGGTATCAAATGAAGAGGATATTGGATTTTGGTGATTTTGAAATCTATTAAGTCTTCTACCGAGTGTACGAAAACCTCATCGGGAGTACTAACCACTGGTTTTCTTTGTTGTTTTCTTCGAGGGAGTATCGGAGTTAAGGACAATGCACCAATCTGTCGGGCATATGCTCTTGTGATTCTTCTGAATTGATTTACTTCCTCATGAGTAAGAGCATAAGGTATTTCATGGTGAAAATATTCTTCCTCGGGCTAGGGTGAGTTACTCATTCCAGGAGTACTAAGCATGTGTGGGTTGTCTTGGGAATGAATAGCCATGCATGTGGGTTGTTTTGAATCTGTGGGTTGCTTGAAATACTATGTAAAATATATATTCATCCATGCATTCTCAGGCCCTCCTTCTAGCGCCAATTCTATTGATGGGTCCTAAGTCCCTTGATTCAACAATTGGAACCAAACCACTGAGGTCCAATTAGACTTTGCAACATGTAATAGTGGAATGGTTCTCCATATCTTGCGATTCGGTCGATTTATCGATGGGCTTTATGTTTTCTTGTGAAGGCTCTTCCTTCAGTTTAGACTGTCTCTTTTTGTATTTTCTCTTGGGTGGAACTGATATGAGATGTAAGCTGGTATAAACCAACTTGGAAACAAAATAGAATTAAGCTTGACTACTAGGGAAGAGGTTGAACTTGGGATAACCCTCTCCTCAAGCATGCAGACAACAATTTTACACCACAGGCCTAGTACTAATACATTAACCATGTGAGCATCCAATTACTGTCTGAGAAACTAATTACCAGAAAGCAAACACTTATGTGATAAGAAAATGGCAAGAAAAATAATTCACCTACTTAATCATCCATCACATAATAACACCATGATTCATCTTCATCATTAAAGTAAAGAACGACAAAATATTACACCAGATAACTTGACAATAGATTAGATAGCTCTTACTCATTACAACATCATTCATGAAACGATATAGGAAATAGTTCTTCTCTACGTCAAATCACATGCATTTGATGAAAATAACTTTGTCTTTGGTCTAGAAAGACTTCTCAATTCAAAGGCAGCTTCAAAATAATTCTTAACAACCAGAAAGAAAGAGTTATTGCAACAACCATCGACCCCTAACTAATTGGCTGATGTTATTATTTATAACATAAAATTCAATTGAAAATAATGGCTAAGTGTAGTTTGAACAAAACCAAATTTGCCATGTGGCGTCCTCTTCTAACAGTTTCTTTAATAGTCAACTCGAGGTATCACTTGAAAGGGTGAATTTCCTCATACTCCGACCAACTAATAAACAACTCATCACAAGTTTGGGGCCATGGAAACCTATGTTGCTCCATCAGAGCTGCGTAAATTCCTCTGACCTCCACTGCATGTGCTCTGTACTTCACTAGACTAGTGTTTAATTGTTGTAGCACAGTCTGATCTCTAATCGGATGTTCCATAAATCTTTACACTTGTCCTAGTGTTGTGTTTGCCACCTTCACTAGCTCTTTGGCCCATAATAAATCTTTCTTGGTATGCGATTTGACTATGTCGCATAATTCAATGAAGTTGTCGAGGTTGTCATACTCGAGGAGTCTGATATCCTTTTCATCTTGTTGATCTCCGGATTCAGTTTCTGTATGATTCCTCGATGAATTTGCGGAGTCAATTTTCCTCGATAGTCGGAACGAGTTTCTCCTGCAGCCAGAATTAAAATCGTTTAGAAACTGCTTATAGAATAGTACTTAGCAAAAATATATGAAAAGCGTAAACGGGAAGAAAACAGACTGATGCATACCTATAAAGATCATTAAATATGTTCGTTTGATACTTACGTGTTCTCTGCAACCTTTCGGATTACCTGCAACGTCTCTGTTAGCGCCGCCATTTTTCTTTAGTTAGGGTGAGTTACATCTGCGCGTCATAGCATGATATATCAGGTACGAAAAACATGAGAGTCAAAATCATGCCAGTGGTCGGTTGGACCTTAGGGTCAGGAAAGGATGTCAGAGCTGAACATGTGCAAAAAAAACGAGTAAGTTCCCAAAATATTGGATACTATCATGTGAGAGATCATTAAATTCTTCAAGTTGAGGCAGGTTTCTCAAACAGAAATGTTATCAGCAAGTTCATCAACCATCATTAGCTCATTATGGAGGTTGGGGAAATTTAGAGGAATCGAGATAATGGTACCACACATCCTCCGTAATTCCTGTCGACTATATTTCACACGATTTGGATCATACCGTCGTGTGGATGTGACACAATAATTCTTTAAAACATCTCATTGTTGGGTATTTAGTGTCCCCTGGCACGCTTCATCTCGTCTCCCTTCTCTGTTATAAATTCTAGATGTTCTGTAAGCGTTCTACTCACCAGCTAATCTTATGCGCCATTGGTGACTCATATCATGAGCTTACTTCAATCAAATTCTTTTCTTTGGACCTTTTTCAAGTCATCCACACATAAGTTTGATACGTTGTCGCACCATGGGAACTCCTCAAAACACAAGACAACGCCTACAAGGCAGACAAAGCACTAGGCCTGAGCCACAAAATGCCTGGGACTCATTCTTATTTGCAACGAGTGTTCCATAGGCTTCAAAGGGAGATTCCTATTTTCGCACGAAAACGATGGTATCGCCCCGTGTTGAGGCTGAAGTGGAATAATTTACGTCGGAAGGACACAATTTGGAAGTCACGCTTCCTTGGGAACAGATACCGTGGAGGAGAGGAAGGCCCAGAAAAAATAAGGAATTTGGGGGGGGAAGCCAAATCTTGATTGAGTCGTGTGCACGATTAGTCACCAACGAGATCCTAATGCGCGCTATCCAACTACAGCCTATCGAAACTCCAAGTCGAGGAAGTGGAAGTCGAACGCGAAAGACAGAAGTTTCAGATTCTAACTTCCTAGGACCTAATCCGCAACTTGAGTAGGCACAACTCACCATTGATGAGACTTACCAGAAGAATAGAGAATTACATCGACAATTGGTGTAAAAGAAACTTGAGGTATCAGCGCCACAGGGTCGAGAAGGGAACGCAGACTGGATTAAGTGACAACTTCGAGAAGCACAAGATATGATTGTGCATTTTCATGAAGCGCAAAGGGTGTTGGAAGAACAAAAGGTGACAACACCTCCGGAAGCGTGAGGCAACCAAGGAGAAAGTCTGCATGTAGAAGAGTCATGATGGACATAATTTTGTTTTTTGAACTTTCAAACGTGACGCAAAATTTTGATAGTCTTCCTTTTTTTTTTCTTGTGAAAATTTTCATGTCCTCAATGTAACTAGGTTAGTTGGCCAAAAGGCGTAAACAATGTCTATTTTATGTAGCCTGAGCTTGATGACAATCTAATATATATATTATCGAAATTTTGATGCATGGGCTCTAGTTACAGTGAGTGTATGCATCATATTCTTGTTTGTATATGAACTCCCTATGTGTTTGGTCCACATCTTTTTCCTATCCTATTTGGAGTGTAGTTTTACGTTATTTGAACAAACTGTATTTCTTCTAAGGAAGCCTAAAATTCATTCTTAGTGGTACCATCGCGGCATAACTAGTTTGGGACCTATGACATCGAAGACCAGTGACCTAGCTTGTGGGTAATAGTCGGGTTCAGGACTTTGTTCAGAATGCGTGATCTGAGCTAAACCTGAGACTGTCGATGCCCAAAAGAAACTGGGGAATCAACGCTCGGGGATAAACTTGTTATGTTCTTTTCAGATTTACTTTCTCAATAATTTGTCGATATCGAAATGATTCAAGAATCAGACATTAGTGATTCCTTTCTTTATTTACTAACATTTACTCCCTTTGACTTTCGTCGATGCTCGAAACATTTCGGAAGTTGACGATCGGTGATATCATTTCATTCTTCATGAGTGCTTAATATTTTAATTGTTCGTCGATGCTGAAGGGATAGGTCATCAATGATATTCTTGGTGATGCTTGTCACAAAATAAATCTCGCGTTTTTCGACGCCAACGAAGATCGGGACTCAAAAAATTTGGTTCTCTCTGGCGTTTTCTTTCACTCTTAATCCTTTTCGATGCCGAATTCATTAAGTGCATCGGGGAAAGCTTTGACTGTCAATTTTCTAATTTATATATTAGTCTTTTAAGTTAATGGTTTTCACATGTCCAAGAAATATTTTAAAGACTTAATGAGAATCAAAAAATGATAAGCAAAGGCAACATTTTTCATACTAAATTTGAATTAGATAACGCCAAAAGATTAAGTGGTACCCAAAAAGTAAAATTTGACATTGACTTTTTAGGGTCTGTTGAGTGCTCAAAAAATTCTTCAAGCAAAGATATAAGATCATCACCAACACAATATTGGGACAACAAGAGTGTTGCAAAGTAATGGAAGAGAAAATATATTTACAGTGAAAGTGGGACAAACATGAAGTCATGCAACTATTGCAATCACTGCCAAATGAGTGGTCACTAGATCAATAAATGTTGGACGCTTCACCCCGAGCTTCGTGATACACCAAGCAAGAAGCCTGTACCAGAGTCTATGTAGTTGGAGGCTGGATCCTCCTCAGTTGGAAAAAAATTACCAAAATTCAAAGTTCCCATAATTCAACAAAATTAACACCAAGTCGAAGAGCTCAATGAGATCTTTCCAATAGCACAAACGAAACCTCAAACAGACTCTAGATTGAAAAGTTATGGTCATCTGAAATTTTCAGCAAACAAGCAAATGTGGCAAAATTCATACGTTGCTAATGTCAGTATGACATCAACATGATGACGTGGCAGCACCACGGGTTGCCACATGTCAAGAAGATTTGGCATTTTTGGGGTACAGCTGGATGAGTAGGAAAGTGCCACATGTCATTGTACAAATCACACGGCAATACAGAAGTGACATGGTTGTATAGTGATGACGTCAACAGAGTGACTGGACCATACAGAATGATAACATGGAAGTATAATGTTGATACAACATATCTTGTGTTAGATGACTAAACGTTGACTAGGTTGTTGATGTGGAAGTAAAAAAATGACGTGACAGAGTGACTAGCCAGTACGATGGATGACGTGGAAATACCACAGGATGTCACACTTCAGGTGGATTTGGCCTTTTGATGGGTCCAAATGGACTAGTAAAAATGTACCATGTGTCATCTGTATGAATGATGTGGCAGTACGAAAAAATGGCGTGGCGCTGACACATGCATCCGACAAAGAAAGTATGGTCAATTGACATGGCATCCGAGCTAGACCAATGACTAGGCTGATGGCATGGTGATAGTATGTTGACTAAGAAGGTGATGTGGCACTGAAATTATAGTTTACTGGGCACCACGTGGGCCAATCACAGGATGCCACGTGGCAGCCCAAATTTTCCCAATGAGGGTTGGGTCCAGAAAAATCAAAACTTTAAAAG
>JASDQU010309419.1:15533-28785 GCA_032191745.1 Picea mariana
CCAAACCCAATAAAAGGATGGTCAAACGACAGTCATGGACCACACATTAATTGGCACTTGCTTATGGTTTGGTAAAAGGGATTAGACCAGCCAGCACCGAATTCGGCGACCGGACCAACAGGATCCTGACTAGAATATTGTTACAACAAACAACAAATCGGGAGGCCCATGGGTTTGACCTGGGGACCACCCCCATTTAACCAAATGTTTAAACCAATGCGCAAACCGTCGTCGTTGGTACCTCCACCCAAAATTTAATTACTTAACCTTGTACATTTTCCATCTGATGGAGAGGAGGATCCGGAGGGCACGCAAGAAATAGGAGGAAGGGTTCCCTTGGCATGTTTATCGAGGTCATACATGGGTGCATTTTTCGAGACAAAGTTTCATTTAATGCAGGTTGTGCAGCATGTGTTGCATGAATCTCGAGACAAAGAGCCTAGGAGGGGTCCATAAGTCACAATGATGGAATTTGACGAAAATATAGTCCTTTTTGCACAATTTCTCACCATGAATCCATTGGTGCAGTCATAATTTGGATCCTAGCACTAGATTTTCAAGGCTCATGGAAGAATCCCACGCTTGTCATTAATTTTTTGGCCCATTTCTCGAGCCAGAGCTACACCTTTCAAAACATGTCAAGTTTATAGTCAAAATTTGCAAAATGACAACATGAACCTGCTTGTGTTGTGTATGTTGATATTTGAGCATCCAGTTGAGTGACTTGGCACAAAACCCAATGTAAGTTTCATGCATTTATTATTTTTACCTTTTTTTGAAGATTGAAAGAGAATGAATGTACATTGCATATTCTGGTGACCTTTGAGTGTTGTAGCAAGGAAGAAAGATCTGAATTATTTCAAGATATTCATTGTTTGAGTCTTGCATGCAAATGGAGACGGTGTGGTAAGAGGCCATTTTGACACTTCGATAGAAAGTAGTCATGTTTCAGAGACATTTGTTATGTAGATCGAGCAGCGGGGAAGTGCATCATGGAATGTAAGACTCTTCCTAGAAGTTGGTTGCATATATTCAAGTTATGGTTTCTCTCTATACTTTTGGATGACCAAAAGTGGTTTTTGTGGGGAGTTATGATCCAGGAGGATTTCCACACAAGGATTCATTACTTTTCACACCATGGAGAATATTATTAAAATGATTATTGATGATACGTGACAAAGTTTAAAATGAATGTTTTATGCTTCATATNCAAATTAAATGAAAAATACATGATCACATGTATTTTTCATTTAATTTGTAAAAAGTAAATTAAAATTAAATGAGAGAATCCAACTCACAAACTAGTTTCCTTGTCTTAAGGGGAAATCAGTTTTATGTGAGAATCCTACCTTACAAATTAGTTTTCTAATTTTAAGAGGAGGTTAAGATTCTCATGAGTTGGTTTGGGATCCTTCCTCATTATATCCCAAGTGGTTTCCTATTCTCAATGGAAGTTAATGTTGGTTGAGATGGGTTCTCATCTTTTTCCTTAAGTTGTTATTAGATCCTAAAATTGCAGATCTTGACTCCTTGAATTGTGGAGAGAGGGAAACTACATAAATTCTTTATGTAAGCATTGTAAAGGGGATACCCCTTTAGGACCCATGGAGAGAGAGCTTGGTGAGGAAAGTAGTCCTTTTGGTTTCTGAAGAAATGTCACTTATGTGAGAGCCTTAAGTTCTCTTTGTACAAGAGAAGGTTTCTGTGGGTTTTCCACCCTGTAAGGAGCATGTGCCACATTTTGTGAGAAGGTTTCAGCCTTGTTGAAGGAATTATAATAAATCAATTTGTATTCCAAGAAGATCTGGATATGTAGCCAACAGAGTCTGGTGAACTCCGTTAACACATGGGTGTCAAGTTATATGCGTGAGTTTTGTTTGCATTCTCACTTGTTTAAGTAGATATTTGATTGCACATATGAACATATTTATGAAAAAATTCTCACATTTTTATGCAATGCTTAATGATTATTTTCTCAAGTTTACATGTGATTAAGCATCAGTAAAAGGTCCTCATTAGAGGATTTTTGTAGAGAAAGATCTTGCAGAAATCCTAGATCATCAAGTTTCCTATCAAGGTTGTCATGGATTTATTTGATACCTCATTAATGTAATGAACAAGTACTTGTAGTTTTAACAAGCATACTTTACATTATTTTTTCACTTTGCCACTCATTGAATATAAGTGAATGAACTATGAAGTGTTATCTTTCTCTACACACAACCATTTGAAGAGTGGAAAACTAAGAAGTTTGATATTAAATGAGAAGGAATATGTACTTTTATTTAGATTTTAATTGTGGGTATTTTACATAAGAGGAATAATTGAAATACTTGACAATAACTTTCTTATGCATGTTATTAAAGTTGACTATCAATACACAAGAAATAATTTTAATCTATAAAATACTTCGAGACAATAACTTGATTAAGAGAGACAACTTAGCATGTAAATGTATTTTGTTTTGGGGAGGGATAAACACTAGACAATTCTCTGTATGTTTGGTTTTCATTGTCGTATTTAAATTTATTTATATCCAAAGATGCACACCCCAACATACAAAACATTAAATGCTCTATACCAAAGTACTTATTACTCATTATGTCCATTACTAAAATTTGGGCCTTATTGATCAACTGTAACCCTTTTTATCATATATGTTCATGTGCTGACATATCCCTTATTTTGTGATTGCAACAGAGTCTTAGATAATTGATTGCTACCTTTGTGTTTCCCAAGTTTATATTGATGGAAGAAATCACAACATATAGGAGACTACATATTTTTGTATACATTGAGAGGACCTTAAGGAAAAATATAGCATGGAATGTAGAAAAATGGCTATGTGAAAGAAGTGATTGATTAGTGAATCATCTAAATAGTTTTTCTATGGAATATTTGCAAGAATATTAGATTCAATTATAAAATAACTTGACCTTCGGAAAAAAATTATAGCTCCAAAATGTCTCCAGAAATGAATATATGGTGTAAGACATAGATATCCCAAGGATAACAACATTGACCTTTAATCCTATTAACATTTTGTATTATCTCTTTAAATATTTGTTCTAGTTGCCTCTCATGGTTTTGCAGTCCACAAGATTTAGCAAGGGTTTCTGAGTTCATAATTGAATTTTTAAGCTAGAGAAGAGGGTGTAAAACTTTATACATAGTTGGAATCTATATTATTTTGACCTCATCTTGTGGTAATTATCAAAGAATACTTTGCTATATTTTCTCCGACTGTATGTAAGACCTTCGGTAGCTCTTTTACCAAACCAAAATGTAGGCTTATAAATGGGCATGGGATTGAATATGTTTATGTAAGTAAGCGAGAGCATTCCACCACAAGTATGAACGAGTGAGTGACAAGATAGGACACTCTCAATTCTATTGCATTCCACTAAATATGGTGTTGGTTATAGGCATAAGAAGTGCATTTTTGGATGACTCTTGATTCCATTTGAATCATTATTGCTACCATGACATTTGTTCAATACTCAACACTGTAGAAGATGAATATGCAGTGAGGGTCTTCAATAGAAATAAGGGAGTTTACTTAAATCATCATAATCGTAGGGAGTCTAATGGAGGCTACCTTTCAAGGTTTTACCTAAGAAGAAGAAATGGATTTTAATTTAGGGGAACATACAATGTCTTGAATGTGGACGTTGAGAGAAAATAAGAAGACAAAGTTGTTAGGTAGTTGTCTTAGGTTGATGGACAAATGGTTTGGATTGTTGGTTTTCATTGATGTCAACCCTTGGAGAGTGATATTGTAGATTGATGTTAACCCTTAGAGATTGATTCCAACCCTTAGAAAAGTTTGATAGTGAATTCGGGTAGCACAAAGGTATGGGTAAGGGACCCGAGTTTGTTTGAGGTATAAAATAATGAAGATCAGTGAATATGTAGGTAAGACTATTCTAGATGGATAGTACATGCCATGCCATTTCCAGTGATATGTGTAGCGTCACATAACTCCTCCCGATTAGAGAGTTATGGCCATGTGAAGTTGGAGAACCATCATGAGTTATCTAGAAGCCCCTAGAAGGTCAAAGAATTCAATTATTCTATAATCTCCAAGAAGAAGTGTACTTGTCAAATTTATGGTAACTAGGAGTTAATCATGGGTATAGTTGTTGCATTAAGAAAATAATTAAAAAAAAAAAATAGTTGCAACAAGAAGTTGTGAGTTTGGTAATTATGGTAAAGTATTTGTGATGAGAATATTGAATAGTCAAAGTGGTTGACTAAGAAATAAATTAAATAATAAAGTGGTTGCAACAAGAAGTTAGTTAAGGGAATTTTTTTTATGAATTGACTAATTATAGAAAAGTTACTTGCAACAAGTTGTGAGTAAAGATAAATTATTTAAATAATAAAGTAGTCAAAGTGGTTGCAACAAGTGGTGAGTTTAATATTTATGGATAAGTCAAAGTGGTTGAAAAATAAATTAATAAAATAATAAAGTTAGTTGCAACTAGAAGTGGAGAAATTACTATTTGTGGATAAAGTGGTTGTAAGTGGTTAGAAGTGGGTTAGCCCTAGAAGAAGGAAGTTGGGTAAAGTTAGTTAGAAGGTAACCCCTTGAGGAAGATACTTCGAGAGTATAAATAAGAGAGCAAGGAACTCCCATTAGCACCTACCCCCACCTATTGAACATTATTGAAAATCTATGTGTGAAACGTTTATTGTAGGTACTCATTGATACATCTGAAGTTACACAAGTTTGAGGTAGCAAAGGATGGTTGACGATGAAAGTTTCGGAGTTGTAGATTTACTAAAAAAACCCTAGTTTTTGAGGTGTACGTGGGATGCAGTGGAGGAAGGTGCATGGATACACGGGTTGAAGGAGAACAGGGCACATACATACGTAGGCTAAAGAAAAATAGGTCACGTACAGTTGGAAAAAGCCATGAAATCTTGAGTAGATGAAGATGTTAGGTCTCTAGAGTCAGAAAGCAATCTCCCAGGGAGGTCTACAGTGATCAAGTACAAGAGATCTATCTACAGGTTCAAAAGGTATGTCATATTCTTATGTGTAGTTGAATATTATTATCTCCATGAGATATGCCTATGGGGTATTGATGATTTTCCCTATAGAGGTTATTGGTTGGATGGAACTTATTGTATGATCTAGATCTACAAAAATACAACACTAGTATGTTTGGTATTCATTATTGGTACATCTTGTTGGGGTGAGTGTTGAGGCATATCTTGTATTTCGTGATACATGGTTGAGTGTTTTCAGTTGTGATATGTTGGTGAAGTTTTTGGTTAGTTTGATGCTATATAACAATGAGGTTTTGATGTCTAATCCATGTGAGGGTTTATTACACATTATTATGACTATATGTGTTGATTAATTGGGTTGGTTTTCATTGATGTGAACCCTTGAAGAAAGTCCGGTAGTGAATTCTAGTAGCACAAAGGTTTGGGTAATGGACCCAAGTTTTTTTGATGTATAATGGTATGAGTTTTGATATATTTGCATGTAATACTATTCTATATGGATAGTACATGTCATGCCATTTCCATTGGTATGTGGAATGTCACATAACTCCTCGCAGTTTTAGAGTTATGGCCTTACGAAGTTGAAGCACCCTCATATGATTGGCTTGAAACCCCAAAAGGTCAAAGAAGTCAAAGTGCTTTCAAAGAAGAAATCATTTAAATAATAAAGTGAAGTGACAAAGTCAAAGAGGATTATTTAAATAATAAAGTGAAGTGACAAAGTCAAAGATAATTATTTAAATAATAAAGTGAAGTGACAAAATCAAAGAGTATTATTTAAATAATAAAGTGAAGTGACAAAGTCAAGTAGGATTATTTAAATAATAAAGTAATTGGAGAACTTTCTAATTATGGAAAGTGGTTATAAGAAGGTTAACCCTAAAATGAGGAAAATGGGTTAAGTGGTCAAGTGACTATTGGATACATTGACAAGTGGAAAATTGGGCAAAGTTGGACATAGGTGACTATGTGGACAAAGTGGCCTAGAAGATGCTTCTAAGGATGTAACTTGGAGAGTATAAATAAGAGGCGAGGCTCTCTCATTTTAATCACACATGAGATTATTGAATATCTACAAGTGACTAAGGTAACCAAAGGATATCTAAGTCGAATTTCAGAGAGAAAGTGAAGTAAAGAAGGCCGAAATTCAAGGGAGGATAAATTCTTTTGATGATGATTTCTAAGGTATGTTATTTATAGGTCATCTCACCATTTTTGAAATAACATTTTTTCTAGAATGATTCAGACCATGAAATTGGGAAGCCATTGAGAAAACATATCCAAGTAGTTTTGGTATGAATTTTAGCTTGTGTGTCGTTGTATTTTTGGAGTTACACTCCATGGAAAATAGAGTTTGTGGCTAGTACTGAAACTAGTTTAAAACAAGTGTTTTGGGTAAAAACGTCATAACTTATTCATAACATATCCAAATTTAGTAATAAAAAATGTTTTGGTTAGAGTACAATCTCTAGTATTCTGTGTAAGTTTTTCAAATCCATACAACAAATATTCTGTGCGGGGCACGCTCTACAAGTTCACTCTCCAGAATAATCTAGAATTCAACAAGGTATGCCATTTTTTCTATAACTCCTTTTCTAAGAGGTTCCAAGTAGTGACACCTAGAGGAATTGCATAAAACACACTGAATAACATTGTGTACTATTTTTCAGATCTTTATTCATTACAGGCACATAGTTATGATTATTTCAAGTTAGGGTTGTTGACTAATCCAAAACTAGTCATGTGAGACTAAAGTAAAGTTTGATGAAAATGCTAGTCTCTTGTTGTTAAAGTTAAGGAAGGTTTGCAGGTATGTGATCATATACACCAGGTCTATTACAGAGTTACAAATAAGTTTTGGATGATGAAATTGATGAGGGATTTTGGTTGAGGTTGAGGTACAGGTTGATGCATGGTTCAAGTTATTGGTATAGGTTGATTGGTGCAGGTTGATTGGCATAGGTTTACAATAGTATATTTCATAGTGATAATGTGACAGTGGTTCCATCATTCTACTTATACATCAGGGCAGTTGGATGAGGAAAATATAGGTGGTTGTAGCCAGAGAACATAGGGGTTGTATCCTCCTTCTGGTTGTAGCGGGAGAATTGGGGATTTGGAGCTTCCCTCAAGTTGTATCCTGAGAAACTAGGGGGCTGGAGCCTCCTTCCAGTTGCAGTTGGGAAACAAAGGAAGTTAGTGCTTCCAATGAATGTAATTCTTCAAGACATATAAGAAAAATCATTCTGTGGTTTTCTCCCACTTTGGGTTTCCACATAAAAACACTGGTGTACTGCATATGTGTATGATTGTTCATTTGTTCATTGTTTATTTACTTTGAAAATATTGGATGATAATGGTACATTGATATAAAACTTGCATTATATGGTTAAAAAGGATTAGATTGCTCTATTACTGATTCACCCCCCCCCCCTCTCAGTAATCCAATAATTGGAATCAGAGCAGGTTCCTTCAGAAATCAGCTTAACCACTGAAGGTTAGATCATGGAGATAAACAACATGTATAAAAATGGAGTTCCACAGTTTGATGGAAAAAAGTATGCATTTTGGAGCATAAGGATGAAGACATGTATACAGGAACGGGGATTTGAAATTTGGCAATGAATTGTAGATGGATACACAGCACCAACAGTTCCACCGACAAATTACAAAGTAGTGAAACTTGGTCAGAATAATTCCAAAGCCACAAATTCACTTCTGAATGGTCTTGGAGAATCAATATTCACCAAAGTTGCACATTGTAAATCCGCTAAAGAGATTTGGGACAAACTTCGAAATATTTATGAAGGAGATTCAAAATTCAAAGCAGCAAAACTTCAAAATTATAGAGGACAGTTTGAACAACTAAAGATGAAGGAAGATGAGAATATTGCAGCTTACTTTTTACGAGTCAATGAAATAGTAAATGCAATCTTGGGATTGGGAGAAGAAATCAAAGAATCTGTGATTGTTCAAAAGGTACTAAGATCTCTTCATATGAGATTTGACCCTAAGATATCATCACTAGAAGAAAGAGCAGATCTAAACTCAATAAGCATTGACGAACTACATGGAATCTTCACAACATATGAAATGAGAACTGAACAGGAAAATCCAGATACAAAAGAAGAAGACTTCAAAGCATCCAAAATGTCAAAGAAAAAGGGAAAGAAAAAAGAAAAAGAACATAGCAGCAGTAGTGACATCTCAGAAGATGATGAAGAAGTGACCAACTTTGTCAGAAGATTGAATAAGGGAACCAATGGCAAGTATAGAGGTAAGCCTCCTTTTATTTTTTTAAATTGTGATGATATTGGTCATTTTGCTAACAAATGTCCTCATAAGAAAAAGATAAATGATGAAGGTTACTCAAACAGCAAACAAACATATAAAGACAAAATAACCACAAAGAAAGTTTTCAAGAAAAGCTTATGCACCAAAGAAAACATCTTATCATCATATGAAGATGAAGTCAGTGACAGTGAGACAGAAAGAGTTTTATCCATGGCAGTAGAAGACTCTGATAAAGAAGACTCTGAAGAAGAATATGAAGAGTTTGAAGAAGAATATGAAGAGGCCGAAGAAGAATATAAAGAGGCAGAAGTTGACGACCGATAAGAATTGTTGTGTGCCATAGAAGTTATTAGAAGAGAAAAGAAGAAAAACAAGAAACTACAAGTGAAACTAGACAAGAAACAAGACACTCAGGAACTAGAACAAATGATCAAAAATTTGAAGGTTCAAATTGAAGAATATAAAAGAATTAAAGAAGCACTCAAAGAACAGCTAGAAGGAAGAGACATGATCATTGGAAATTTGGAAGCATAAATTTTCACATTAAGAAAGGATCTTCGAAAGAAAAATATGCAGAACAACTCAAAAGTTTTGAATGACATTATCAATAGTCAAAAAACTCATCATGACAAGTCCAAACTTAGATACAATCAAACAGAAAAGGGATCAAGCTCCAAAACAACAGAACAAGAAACATGTCCAAAAATCTATGCAGAAAAAATCAAAGGGGATAGGAAGGTCTACAAAGAAAATTACAGGGACACTCCTCCATAGAGAAGATCCAGATTTTAGAATCAACGACCAACAAAAATAGATAGGCCTCAGGAAGAAAAATGATTCATAACAGTACCTCCTTGCAGAAGATCTTCAACTCGCATGTATCAAAATATCCTTTTTGGTTTATGTTATGCATGTAATAGTTTTGGATATAAAGTTGTGAATTGCAGAGATAACAACAAGAACATAAACAACTTTGAAAGTCATACACAAAAGGGTTATCCAAGAAGGCCTAGTGAAACATATATAAGAAGTTACAACAGGTTTGAATCTTTGAGCACTGAAGTGGAATAATACAAAAGTAACAAATTTGGACACATGGCCAAAGATTGCAAAATGACAGTCCATCATAGAGAACCACAAGAGAACAACAAAAGTCACATACAAGAGCCTTAGAAAAGGACAAGGATAAGAAAGCAGAATCAATATAGAAATGAAGAATGCACACTCTCTCTACAAGCTAAGTAGAAGAAATGTGGTTGGTATGTTGAAAATGGTTGTTCAAAACACATTACAGGTGATAGAGACAGGTTTCTTACATTAAGAAAGGAAAGAGATGGATCAGTCTCCTTCAGAAATGATGATTCAACTAAAATCATTGGAAAAGACACAGTCATAATTGGGAACAAGAATACCAAGGCAGAAAATGTTCTACTAGTAGAATATATGAAACATAATCTTCTAAGTGTGATTCAAATGTGTGACCAAGTTCATAAAGTTACTTTCGATTAACAAAAGTGTGAGATAAGAAAAGAAAGTTCAAGAAAATTGATTGCAACAACTGCGAGAACTTCAAGCAACATATATGTATTAAGTGAAATTGGAAATGAAAAGTGTTTCCTAGTAAAGGAATATTAAAGTTGGTTATGGCATAGAAGAATGAGTCACATACATTTTGATAACCTTGTCAAAGTGATCAAAAGGGAAGCAGTTAGATAAATGCCCCAGATCATGAAACCAACCAACACTTTATGCAAGCACTGTCAACAAAGAAAGAAAACAAAGACCAGGTTTAAATCAAAAGAATATTCAATGATAAGAACACTAGAAATTGTGCATACTGATATACTTGGACCAACTACAACAAAGGGTTTCAAAGGTGAGAAATACCTTATGTTATTAGTTGATGATTATACAAGAATGATTGTAGTTTTCTTTCTCAAGAATAAGTCAGAAGCTTTTGAAAACTTCAAGGTCTACAAGGAAATGGTTAAAAATGAAATGGATTGAAAAATCAAATGCTTGAGATATGATAATGGAGGAGAGTTCACTTCAAAGGAATTTATGGACTACTGCAGCAGACATGGAATAAAAAGACAATTCTCCATTGCTAGGACACCTCAACATAATGGATGTGTTGAAAGAAAGAACGAGATGGTACAGGAAATGGATCGAACAATGCTAATGGATTCCAAATTGACAGATATCTTTTGGACACAGGCAATGCATACAATAGTTCACATTTAAAACAAAGTAATGCTCAAAAACAACACTAGAAAAACTCCCTACGAGCTATGGAAATGAAGACCAACAAATGTGAATCACTTTAGAGTTTTTGGAAGCAAATGCTACATCAAAAGAGAAGATGGAAGAATGTGAAAGTTTGACTCTCGTGTAGACAAAGGAGTACTTGTTGGTTACTCAAGTAAAAGAAAAGCATACAAGTGTCACAACCTGAGATTGAACAAAGTTTTGGAAAGCATCAAAGTAACAATTGATGACACAGGTAGACAAGAATTAAAGGAAGAAGAAAATGAATCAATGGAACAACTTTACAAAGAAGAAGCAGAAAATGAAAAATAAGTAGAAGGGGAAGATGAAGAGGATCCAATAGAAGAAGAAGAGAAAGTTCAACAAGTGCCTCCAAAGACACCTAGCAAACAAGTACAGAAGAATCATCCTTCAGATCAGATTATCGGAAACAAAGATGCAGGAATTGAGATGAGAAGAAGAATCCGTTCACCAGAAAAAATGAAACTAACACTCTCATCTACGATTGAATTAACCTGTTCTGAATAGGCCAGCAAGGATGAATTTTGGAATAAGGCCATGGATGAAGAATTGGATCAAATGGAGAAAAATAACACTTGGGAATTGGTTCCAAAACTAAAGGATAAGAATGTAATCGGCACAAAGTGGGTATACAGGAATAAATTGAATGAAGATGGACAGGTTACCAGGAAAAAAAGATAGATTGGTATGTAAAGGATATGCATAGGTTGAAGGAATCGACTGTGAAGAGACATTTTCCCCAGTTGGTAGAATGGAAGCAATCTGATTTCTTTTAGCTTATGCATGCTCCAAAAATATTAAAGTGTATCAGATGGACGTAAAATCATGTTTTTTGAATGGGAAACTTCAAGAAGAAGTCTACATTGAACAACCAGAAGGATTTTAGTTGTCAGAGAATGCAGATTATGTGTGTAAATTAAACAAGGCCTTGTATGGTCTAAAATAGGCTCCTAGAGCATGGTACTCTAGACTGGATAAATATCTACAGTGGGCAGGGTTTAGAAAAGGAAGTGCAAACAACAACCTCTACATCAAGGTAACTGAAGATAGTATTATATTAATTGAAGTTTATGTTGATGATATTATTTTTGGAAGTACTGATGATAGGTTAAGCCAGAAATTTGCAAAGGACATGCAGAATGAATTTGAAATGTCATTACTTGGAGAACTATCCTTTTTTCTAGGTCTTCAGATACGTCAAAGAAACCACGAAATTTTTATTTCTCAAACCAAGTATATCAGAGAGAAATTCTAAAGAGGTTCAGAATGGAAGATTGAAACCCGTTATCACTCCCATGCAAACCAGTTGAAAGTTGAGAAAAGATGATGATTCAAATTCTACATATCAAAGGCAATACAAGTCAATGATTGGTAGCTTACAATATGTGACAACATCCAGACCAGATATAATGTAGGCAGTTGGATAGGTGGCACGATTTCAAGAAGAACCAAAGGAATCATATGTATTAGCAGTGAAGAGGATTTTAAGATATCTCAAAGGAACAAAAGAGTTTGGATTATGGTATCCAAAAGGAAAGGATGCATCACTTATTGCCTACACAGATGCATATTGGGCAGGTTGCATTGATGACCGATGAAGCACTAGTGGAGAAACGTTCTACTTGGGTGAGTGTTTAGTATCATGGATAAGAAAGAAACAATCATCAATATCTTTATCTACATCCGAGGTAGATTATATTGTAGCAACAACATGTTGTACACAAGTTCTATGGATAAAACAAAATCTAACATATATACATCTTGAGTATGATGAGCCCATTCCAATATATTATGATAATACAAGCCCCATTAGTATCTCAAAGAACCTGGTGATGCACTCCAAGATGAAGCATATTCCAATCAAGTATCACTTTCTATAGGAAAAGGTTGTAGAAAAGAACATCAGAATTGAATATATGGGCACAAAATAACAAGCGGCAGACATCTTTACAAAACCGCTTCCATGGGAAGCCTTTGAGTATCTTCACCAGAGACTCAGAGAAATTTCTACTCCAAAATGAATGATTTTAAATGCTTATCTTATATATATTATATTTACACGAGGAAGCACCATAAATAGGATAGTTCAGGTTGGGAGATCAGCCTCGAATGAAAAGATACCTTTTCCATTGATGACAAAGGGGGAGAGATTTATCAGATGGAGAGGATAGAGGCATGGTTCCAT
This sequence comes from Picea mariana, assembly GCA_032191745.1. NCBI lineage: Eukaryota > Viridiplantae > Streptophyta > Pinopsida > Pinales > Pinaceae > Picea > Picea mariana. Next base: position 28,318 of record JASDQU010309419.1, read on the forward strand.
GGGTAGCGTTGGTCACAGATATGCAGGCATGGTTCCAGGGGGAGCATGAGTGATATGATTTCATTATTTCATTAGAATGTTTCCATCAATTCCAAAGGGGGAGATTATTGATTAATTGGGTTGGTTGCCATTGATGTCAACCCTTGAAGAAAGTCTGATAGCGAATTCCGGTAGCACAAAGGTTTGGGTAGTGGACCCAAGTTTGTTTGATGTATAATGTTATGAGTTTTGATATATTTTTAGGTAAGACTATTCTAGATGGATAGTACATGGCTTTCCATTTCCGGTGGTATGTGGAATGTCACACAACTCCTCGCGGTTTGAGAGTTATGGACTTACGAAGTTGAAAGACTCTCATATGATTGGCTTGAAACCCCAAAAGGTTAAAGAAGTCAAAGTTCTTACAAAGAATAAATTATTTAAATAATAAAGTGAAGTGAAAAAGTCAAAGAGGATTATTTAAATAAT
>JASDQU010309419.1:44423-58424 GCA_032191745.1 Picea mariana
ATCGAAATATAAACGTGCAATACTGTGACCTTCCTGCAATTCGAACACAGAGAATGTAAGCCGAAAATGTTATTTTCTATTAGTTGGCACGCATCCCGAAATGGAGTGAAACGACATCATATCGATCTCAAGAAAATAAAGATTTCTGTCTATAGAGGAGGATACACCAGAGATTTTGTAAATCTTTAGATTAATGATATAAGAAATTATTATTTTTTACATCAACATTCGCTTGAAATTCGGTCATTATTTGAGTGATTAATTTTGTATAATTTTAATGTTTTATGAATTTTTCGGTAGACTAAATTTATTTCTGCATTTAAAAATAGATTTTGAACAACAAAAAATAATAATTCTTATAAATTTATATTAGCTAAAAAAATAATTTCATAGAACAATTGATGACTTTGTCATCCATTCTTCTTTTATATTGTTATGATATAAATTTATTTTTGATGTAATATAAAAAAGAATAAGTTAATTTATTTATTTTTAATTTGAAGTAGAATTGAAATAGAATAAAATCTATTGAAACTGATTTATTTTTTAATAGTCTAAATAGATTTTAAAAGATTAAATTGATTAAGAATTTAAAAAACAATTTTAAAACAATTGATTAAGGAAAATATAAAATTTTATTTTGAAAAGATTCCAACCAAATGAAATTTAAAAAAAATGTTTACATAACTTTTATTAAATATTAAGTTTGCTTATATATTTAATGAACAAAATAGAGTGGTAGATAAACTTTCCAAGAAAAGTATGGATGGAGAACCATTTTGTACTAGAAATTTTATGAAGGTCAATTTGTTGTAAGTGGACACTATAGTCTTAGGACTTTTGATAATGTGATTTATGTATTGAGTCTGTAATATACCAGTTTCTATTGATGATAATTATGAGTGAACCATTTATTAAGAAGGGTTTATTTCAAGTATAAAAAAACCCTACAACACATATACTTAGTCAAAAGAAAAATTCAGTATTTTAAGATATTAAAAAGGAAATGTTGATGTAGATTGAGTCTCATTCGACCACTACTTCAAGGTGCTTCCATGGTTAAGGTTCTCACTGGAACTAAACCTTGTTTAAGAGTGAAAAACTCATCGCTTTCCACCATTGGATCCAATCAATTTGAAAAAAAAAAATTGAAGGACATGGGGGTGGGCTTTGATCCACTTATGTATGGACAGAATTTTATTATTTTAAATTTGATTATTTAATATCAAGTAAACATTCAAAATACTTACTTTTTATCTAAGTTTGATTTTATTATTTTAAAATTTCATCATTATTTGATATCAAGCAAACACACAATGCTTACTTTTGTAATTTTAATCATTATTTGATATCAAGCAAACACTGACAATGCTTACTTTGCTTACTTTTCTAGCATTACTTGAATTAGCTTCCTTCACCTCTAATTTATGAATAAATTTAAAATGTGACTTGCATCATAAATCTTTTAGGTAGACAAAAGCACTACTTTGACACCTAAATAATACATAATAAGCATATTTAATCTACTCAAAATGAATACCAAGTATTAGATCAAATAAAATTTTATCCCTCAAACATTGTTGAGAAACTTTAAACACATTATTCTTGTATAATATTTTATTGAAGATTTTTCCTTCACCAAAATGATATCTCATATAAATTAACAATTATTAATCATAATGAGTATTATATTTATTTTTCATATAAATGAGTAATTATTAATGTTATGGTTTTTTAGTATGTTGAATTCATTTTTGCATTTAGAAATGGATTTTAAGCAACAAAAAATAGTGATTTTGTGTAAATTTATATAGTAAAAAAAAAGTAATTTCCTAAAACAGTTAGATAAAGTCCCAGTTAATGAATATTATATTTATTTTGTCAAATTGTTAGAATGTTGTATATTGTAAAACATGGAGAAATGTAGACTTTATACAATCTAGATTTTTTGTTCTAGTTAATGAATATTATATTTATTTTGTCAAGTTGTTAGAATGTTGTATATTGTAAAACATGGAAAAATGTAGACTTTATACAATCTAGATTTTTTATAACAATTATTATTAGAATTCAGCTAAAAAAGAATTGTTGGAATTGCAACTTTCCATTGCTGAATTTATATTTTTAAATGCATAAATGAAGTATACAATCTTCCAACAATTAATATCTATGATTCTATCAAATTTTCTAAATTTTTAATTAAATTTTGGAAAAAATAATGAAAAAATGACTAAATCTAAATGTTTAAAAAAATTGAATTAAAATAGATTTAAGTTGAATTAAAATATATTTAAGTTAATTAATTTTATTATTATTTTCTTTTTGATACTAATACACAGTCATTTTCAATTTTTTAATTAGAAATCTTATTATTGTTTTCAGATTTCTGTGGTGAGTAGTTTTGAAGTTATTTGTCGGATAATCCACAGTTGATGTTATTTTTGTCATTAACATTTCGAATTCAAATCGGGATTCATCATTAAGACTAATCGGAATTCATCATTAATCCTGATGATGAATCCTAATTCGGATTGGAAACGTCGATGACATAAATGATATAAAAATCTCAATTTTTATTTCAATTTTAATTTATTAAAATTACATTTTTACATATTAAATTTACAAAATTTTTAACTTCTATTAATGCAAATATACATATTTTAATAAAATTTAGTTTAGATGTTTAAAAATAGATATGATTGACCTCCTCACCTTGATTCAAATCCCTCCTGCAACATACTAAATACAAAATTCAACCACTAAACTAAAATATGTGTAGAAATATCTGAAAATTATTAAATTTGAAATTGACATACCTAAAAAAAATAAAGATGAAGACTAGGCCTACTACTTAAACTAAAATATGTGTAGAAATATCTGAAAATTATTAAATTTGAAATTGACATACCTAAAAAAATAAAGATGAAGACTAGGTCTACTACTTGATCTTCTCACGCTCCTCTTGTTAGTTTCCCAAAAAGTATATTTATCCATTACTCTTCCCAACCCGAGGATACTCTATCAACCCCTGATTATGAGCTAGTGATCTTGGTGAAAAATGTATGTATATGGGATTCTCATACGTCCTTTGGTAGTTCCAATTGTACTAGAGCTCCACTATACAAATTTCCCCAAAATAGTTTCCAACCATCTAAAAGAAGATTCACTCCCGTCTAGTTCTCCTTCCTTATAAAAATATTATTTAGTGGATTTGTCAACCCACACCCTTCCACCGACCCACCCACCCCACATGGGTGATTTGACTCCACTTTATCCAAGTGAGGGTTGCCAAGTCCAATTTGAACACATCCACCTAAATCATAATGATTTTTCAAGAGTGATTTTTTAAAGAGTATTTAAGATTGTAGGTTAAGATTTCATATCATTATTAATAATTAACTGTTCATATTATAATTATTATTTTTTATTTATGATTATGAATATAATTATTATTAATAATTATATATCCATATTATAATTATTATTTTTATTCATGATTATGAGTATAATTATTATTAATAATTTGGTATCCATTATTTATAATTAAGATTTTCTCACTTTACTCTACTTCCTCGAAAGTAATTTTGTTTATCATGGAACAAACAACTACAACTATATTATTAGCATATCTCTAAAGTAGGGGAAAAGAAACATAGAAGGAAACACAAAGTAGATATGTTGTAAAAGAAAAAGAAGATATTTTTTTTGGATATTATAATTTTATAGCAAAAAATTAAAGAATACACATTCTTGAAAGAGAATAACCAATAAATAACAAAATTGCAAAGAGAAGAGTAGTCATAACAATGAAAAGTTTTTCATTAGATGATATATCTCGATGTTCATTAAATAAAATGTATCATATCCAACTAACCCAAAGCTTTCCTTTTGACATATTCTAAATCTGTTTAGAAGGAACTATGCTTCGAGATTGAAGTGGTATGTATGTTTTGGACATTTTAATTTGTAGAGAGGGATAGCAAGGAGTGTTTTATTTATCCCTTTTGTGTTAAAAGTGCAAAATCCGGGCTACCTTGAACTTGTCCCTCCTCATTCCACGTTCTTTGTCCGTGGAAAATGAGTACTACTCTCTTTGTTGCTTCCGCTCCTGCTCTTGCTTTTGTTGGATTACTAAGCGGGGGGTGAATCAGTAATGAGCAATTTATAACACTTATTAATCCTTTTAACCACAATGTATATTCTTTCAACTTATTGAACAATGTTCATTAGTTCATCATTAATATATCATTGCATCATAAGACATTAACATCCATTGATGCATAATAATCAATAATAGACATATCCACACAATGCATAGTACACCAGTGTTTTACGTGGAAACGGATCTATATTATTTTCGACATGAAATGAGGGTGGAGATATAATAAGTAAATTTACATAGATATATGATATATCTAATAATATAACAAATATTTATCAAAGATATAACCATAAACAGGGAGATACAATAATACACAATTTCTATTAATGAGCGAAATGTACAAAACTATAGAAATACAGAGTGAAAGACTCACTAGAATGGTGGCAACTTATCTTTGAGAAGAGATGTGACAACTAGTCACATTCGCAAGAAGATGATTATTAAAATTAGGCTCCAAAGTCCTTTTTAACATAAAGAAAATCCAAAAACCTAACCCCAGAAGATGAAAATCCAACAGTTTTGTGGACCTTGTCTTGGGTAGTTTGGTTTATCAACTTCCTAGGGGCGTAACTTTGGCATACGATCTCCGTTTGGGGCGCAGGATAGCTCACTAGAAAGGTATTGACGAGGAGATTCATTTGGAGGGCTCAATCCAAGCCTTTGATTATCATTGAGGTGTTTGAACGCAAAAAACTTCATTTGGGCCCTCAAAATGGCCTCAGAAGTTTAGGAACCGAAAATGGCTAAAAATAGTAAATTGCCAGAAGATTATTTTGATCCAGTTGGAATAGGTGGGTGGTCACCGATATCCACCTAGATCAATCCTCCCTCCTTAGGAAGCAATGGTCTCCATTGCGTTGAGTTCTCAGGGGAAAGGGGGAAGCATTTGTTGAATCTGAACCTTGGTGAGTTGCTTACCTTCCTGTAGATGTTGTGTTGCTTGGCTTGTGAAAGGTTGTTGAGAACCTGATGTTAGAAGGGTTGGATCTTTGTAGACAGTCTGGCTACATGAGATGACTGTGTGTAGAAGGAGTATTTTCACTTTTCTTCAGTCTTGTCGACCTGCTTCTATTGGATAGAAGGTGCTTGGACTGAGGCTATAGTGGTTGCAGTGTCCTGATATTCACCTTTTGAACAAATTGTGAAGAAAATAAATTTTGTAGTATGAGATACTACCTTACGACACTGTTTAGGTGGGACAATAGTTGGAACTACCTCTGGTATACTATAGAGATGACCCCCAGAGTAATAATGACACTATGAGGTCGAGACTCATAAATAACACGGTGCTTCCACATATATGGCTGGCCCAAAATAACATCACAGACATCTAGCGAAGAAAGATCACATAATACTCAATCCTTGAAGGGTTGGATGTATGACAAATGACACTGCTGACTCACACAAAGATCTCATCCTTGGTGAATCCACCCGATGTTGTATGGTTGTGGGTGTGGTGTTGTCGACAATTCCAATTGTTTGACGACCTCTGCTGAGATGAGGTTCTTCTGTATTCTTCTATCAACAATAAAATGAAACAGAGTCCCCTTCACCCACATCTATGAATGAAAAAGGCACTCCCACTCTTCAGGATCTGTTGGTTCTTCTGGTTCAATTGTTGCGGTTGCAACAGTAGCAGTGGGGTCTTTTTCAATGATCTGTCTTCTCCCATTATTTTCTAAATCAGATTCTGAATCAGGATTCAAATCCTTTTCTTTGATCTCGACCACCAATGATTTTTTTTAGCGACATTCATTAGTGTTGTGCTAGGGGATTTTGTGGAAATTGCACCAGTTTCCAATGTCCTTCTTCAACTTTCTGTGAACCTTTTTTTCCTGTGGCTTAGACTGGTTTTCGGGAGGCTATTCGTTAGGGTCGTCTTTATCATACTTTGGTTGTTGCGGATTTGCAGAATCAAACTCTCATTTTTTCTGGTGCCTAAATTTCAGCTCAATTTTGACATCATATCGATAAGAATCTCCCAACGATAAGATGCCCATAAATCTATTTTAGTTTAGATGTACCTGTGTAGAGCCCCACGGTATTTCAGAACCAAATGCCACTCACAATATTTGATACCCAGCTTGGTGCATAAGGTATGGAAGGTATTGGTGAAATTCAACACTGTTTGGATCCTCTCTTGATGTAGCGTGGTCCATCTCATGTACTCGTCATCATAGTTACCAACAAGGTAATATTGTTCCTTGACCGCATCCACAAAAAAATCCCAAGTGGTCTTAGCCCCATATATTTCAGACTCCTTTGTGGAATTTTTCTCCTAGTAAGTTTCCAACCAATGTTTGACATGGGGGAGAGCCTTAAGGAGTGCGAAGGTGATATTTTCCCCGTCGAAAAAATTATGAACAAAGAAATAACCTTATAGTAGATTTATACATTTTTCTAGGGCATCCACATCTATCTGTCCTTCAAATACAGGAATATAAAAATTAACTTGTACCTTGAAAAGCAAGGTGCCTCCAAAGTGGTCGCTCGATGAAGACATGCATATTGTTATCAGATGGAGTTGAAGGATGTGGGGAAAATTCTCCATCATTTCATCCCTCTGTCACGTGAGAGCTTTCTCAAACAACATATTAATATAATCTTTTGCTCCATCATTTTTATTTTATTCCATCATGGATGGTTTCTTGGGCTTGCGAGAGTGATTGTACTCAATAGAGACAAGCTCGTAACCCAACTTTCTATACTCGGACCTCGTCGGGGACATGTACTGAAAAACAATCAAGAGTAGCCTGCTCGAATACCACTGATCTGGATGATTTTCAACACAAAATGAGAACGGAGATATAATAAATAAATGTACAGAGATATATCAGATATATAATAATATAATAGGGATTTATTAGATATATAACCATAAAAAAATAGATACATTAATACACAATTTCTATTAATGAGCGAAATGTACAAAACTATAGAAATATAGGGTGAAAGACTTGATGGAATGGTGGAAGCTTGTCTCTTAGAAGAGATGTGACGGCTAATCACATTTGCAAGAAGATGATTATTACAATGATGCTCAAAAGGCCTTTTTAACATAAAGAAAATACAAAACCCTAACCCCGAAAGATAAAAATCCAACAGTTTTGTGGACCCCATTTTGGGTAGTTTGGTGTATCAACTTCTCGGGGGCGTAACTTTGGCATATGATCTTCGTTTGGCGTGCACGATAGCTCATTGGAAAGGTATTGATGAGGAGATTCATTTTGGGGGATCAATCAAAGCCTTCAACTATCATTGAGGTAATCGATCTCTAAAAACTTCATTTAGGTCCTCAAAATGGCCCTAGAAGTTTAGGAACCAAAACATTTTTAAAAATAATAAATTTCCAGAAGACTTTTTTGAGCCAGTTGGAATAGGTGGGTGGCCAACAATATCCACTTGGATCAAAAACCCAATGCAGGAGAAAACCACATAATGCTTTTCTTATATGTCTTAAATAATTACATTCAAGGAAGCACCAACTTCCAATTCTCGAGCTCCAACTGGAAGGAGGCTCCAACCCCCTAGTTTCTTAGGCTACAACTTGAGGGAAGCTCAAACTCCCAAATTCTATGGCTACAACTAGAAGGAGGCTACAACCCCCTACGTTTTCTGGCTACATTCGGAAGGTGTCTACAACCACCTAGTTCTTAGGCTCCAACCTGAAGGAAGCTCCAACTCCCTGATTCTTTGGCACCAAATAGAAGGAGCATACAACCCCCTTTCCTTGCCCCATCATATCACCCTAAAGTATAAGTGTCAAATAGATGATGAAACCACTGTCACACTGTCACTATGAGATATACTACTATAAACATGTACCAAAAACTTGTAAAAAACCTGTACCAATAACCTGTGATCAACGTGTACCTGTAATTAGACTGTACTAACAAAAACCAACAAGTACACACCCTATATATGTTGCATCTCATGTATCTATGTGGCTTGTCTATACTGCAACCTGCTTATGTATGCAACATATCTATACTGCAACCTGCGTACACCTTCAGAAGTTTAGGGTTCTCAGTTTTTTGAAACTCGGACCTTTTATGGCCTCTGTCACATCAGCCTGCAACATGTACCAACCTGTACCAATCAAACTATACTATCAACCATGTACATCAATCACTCACACAACCTGTACCATCACAAGTGCATCAATTATGCACATCACAATACCTCATAACCATCACCAAGACCAAGATGTGACTTTAATAATATATCAATATATCTATGCCACATCATCCATATACCATGTGTCAACAATACTACTATAAAGTGCCTCTAACCATGCACCAAACATGTACCAATCATGTGTCACCAACACTACTAGCAAGTGCCTCTAGACATGTACCAATAATATCCCTCAATAGATCAAATTTGGTAAGATATAAATCATACTCAATATCGCAAGAATATCATTCAAACCATGTGCATATATGTATCTCTAGTCATGTGCCATACATGTGCATACTGTTGGATTACTAAGAGGGGGTGTGAATCAATAATAGAGCAATCTAATCCTTTTTAACCAGATAATGAAAGTGTTATATCAATGTACCATTATCATCCAATATTTGTAGAATAAATAAACAATGAACAAATGAACAATCATACACATACACAGTACACCAATTTTTTTATGTGGAAACCCAAAGTGGGAGAAAACCACATAATGAATTTTCTTATATGTCTTGAAGAATTACATTCATTGGAAGCACCAACTTCCTTTGTTTTCCAGCTGCAACTGGAAGGAGTCTCCAAACCCCTATTTTCCCAGGCTAAAACTTGAGGGAAACTCCAACTCCTCAATTCTCTGGATATAACCATAAGGAGGCTACAACCCCCTATGTTCTCCGCCTACAACTGGAAGGTGGCTACAACCACCTGTCCTTTCCCCGTCCAACCACCCTGACGTATAAGTAGAATGATAGAACCACCATCATAGTATCAATCTGAGATATACTGTTGTAAACCTGTACCAATCAACTTGCATCAAACAACCTGTACCAATAACCTGAACCATGCATCAACAATGCATCAACCTGTACCTCAACCTCAACCAAAATCCCTCATCAATTTCATCATCCAAGTCTAATTTGTAACTCTGTAATAGACCTGGTGTATATGATCACATACCTACAAACCTTCCTTAACTTTAACAACAAGATACTAGCATTTTCATCAAACTTTACTTTAGTCTCACATGACTAGTTTTGGATTAGTCAACAACCTTAACTTGAAATAATCATAACTATGTACATGTAATGACTAAAGATCTGAAAATAGTACATAATGTTCTTCAGTGTGTTTTATGAAATTCCTCCAGGTGTCACTACTTGGAACCTCTCAAAAAAGGATTTATAGAAAAAAATGGCATACCTTGTTGAATTTTGGCTTATTCTAGAGAGCGTACTTGTAGAGCATGCCCCACACAAAATATTTGTTGTATGGATCTGAAAATTGTACATGGAATACTACCAACTGTAATCTAACTAACACATTTGGTCTTACTGGATTTGGATCTGTTATGAAGAAGTTATGACATTTTTACCCGAAACACCTGTTTTAGACTAGTTTCAAGACTAGTCACAAACCCTATTTTCCACAGAGTGTAACTCCAAAAATACAACGACCCACAAGATGAAATTCGTACCACATCTACTTGGATATTTTTTCTCAATGGCCTCCCAATTTCATGTTCTGAGTCATTCTAGAAAGCAAATTATTGCAAAAATGGTGAGATGACCCATAAATAATATACCTTAGAAAGCATCATCAAAAGAATTTATCCTCCCTTGAATTTCGGCCTTCTTTACTTTAACTTCCCTCTGAAATTCGGCTTATATATCCTTTGATTACCTCAGTCACCTGTAGATATTCAAAATTCTCAAGTGTGATTAAAATGAGAGAGCCTTGCCTCTTATTTATACTCTCCAAGTAGCATCCTTAGAAGCATCTTCTAGGCCACTTTGTCCACATAGCCACTTTGTCTAAACAGTTACCTATGTCCAAATTTTCCCAATTTTCCACTTGTCCATGTATCCAATAGCCACTTGACCACTTAACCCATTTTCCTCATTTTAGGGTTAACCTTCTTATAACCACTTTACATAATTAAAAATTTCTCCATTTACTTTATTATTTAAATAATCTTCCTTGACTTTGTCACTTCACTTTAGTATTTAAACAATCCTCTTTGATTTTGTCACTTCACTTTATTATTTAAATAATCCTCTTTGACTTTGTCACTTCACTTTATTATTTAAATAATTTCTTCTTTGTAAGAACTTTGACTTCTTTGACCTTTTGGGGTTTCAAGACAATCATATGAGGGTCTTTCAACTTCGTAAGGCCATAACTCTCAAACCACAAGGAGTTATGTGACATTCCACATACCACCAGAAATGGAAAGCCATGTACTATCCATCTAGAATAGTATTACTTGAAAATATATCAAAACTCATAACATTATACATCAAACAAACTTGGTTCCATTACCCAAACCTTTGTGCTACCGGAATTCGCTATCAGACTTTTTTCAAGGGTTGACATCAATGGCAACCAACCCAATTAATCAATAATCTCCCCCTTTGGCATTGATGGAAACATTCTAATGCAATACTGAAATCATATCACTCATGCTCCCCCTGGAACCATGCATGCATATCTGTGACCAATGATACCCCTGGAACCATGCCTCTATCCTCTCCATCTGATAAATCTCTCCCCCTTTGTCATCAATGGAAAAGGTATCTTTTCATTTAGTTATGCTCCCCCTAACTGAATCATCTGATCTCCCAACCTGAACTGTCCTATTTATGGTGCTTCCTCATGTAAATATAAGACATATAAGATAAGCATCCAAAATCATTAATTTTGGAGTAGAAATTACTTTGAGTCTCTGGTCAAGATACTCAAAGGCTTCTCATGGAAGAGGTTTTGTAAAGATGTCTACCACTTGTTATTTTTTTCCCACATATTCAACTCTTATGTTCTTTTTTGCAACCTGTTCCTCTAGAAAGTGATACTTGATTGGAATGTGCTTCGTCTTAGAGTGCATCGTCGGGTTCTTTGAGATACTGATGGCTCTTGTATTATCACAATATATTGGAATGGGCTCATCATACTCAACCTGTAGATATGACATAGTTTGTTTCATCCATAGAACCTGTGTACAACATGTTATTGCTGCAATATACTCTACCTCGGATGTAGATAAAGATATTGATGATTGTTTCTTTCTTAGCCATGATACTAAACACTCACCCAAGTAGAACGTTTCTCCACTAGTGCTTCATCAGTCATCAATGCAACCTTCCCAATATGCATTTGTGTAGGAAATAAGTGATACATCCTTTCATTTTGGATACCATAATCCAAACTCTTTTGTTCCTTTGAGATATCTGAAAATCCTCTTCACTGCTAATACATGTGATTCTAGCTTTGGTTCTTCTTGAAATTGTGCCACCTATCCAACTGCCTACATTACATCTGGTCTGGATGTTGTCACATATTGTAGGCTACCAATCATTGACTTGTATTGCCTCTGATATGTAGACTTTGAATCATCATCTTTGCTCAACTTTCAACTGGTTTGCATGGGAGTGATAATGGGTTTGCACTCTTCCATTCCGAACCTCTTTAGCATTTCTCTGATATACTTGGTTTGAGAAATAAAAATTCCTTGGTTTCTTTGACGTATTTGAAGACCCAGAAAAAATGATAGGTCTCCAAGTAATGACATTTCAAATTCATTCTGCATGTTCTTTGCAAATTTCTGGCTTAACCTGTCATCAGTACTTCCAAAAATAATATCATCAGCATAAACTTCAATTAATAAAATACTATCTTGAGTTACCTTGATGTAGAGGTTGTTGTCTGCACTTCCTTTTCTAAACCCTACCTGCTGTAGATATTTATCCAGTCTAGAGTACCATGCTCTAGAAGCCTATTTTAGACCATACAAAGCCTTGTTTAATTTACACACATAATCTGCATTCTCTGACAACTAAAATCCTCCTGGTTGTTCAATGTAGACTTATTCTTCAAGTTCCCCATTCAAAAAAGATGATTTTATGTCCATCTGATACACTTTAATATTTTTGGAGCATGCATAAGCTAAAAGAAATCAAATTGCTTCCATTCTGCCAACTGGGGAAAATGTCTCTTCAAAGTCGATTCCTTCAACCTATGCATATCCTTTACATACCAATCTTTCTTTTTTCCTAGTAACTTGTCCATCTTCATTCAATTTATTCCTGTATGCCCACTTTGTTCCGATCACATTCTTATCCTTTAGTCTTGGAACCAATTCCCAAGTGTTATTTTTCTCCATTTTATCCAATTCTTCATCCATGGCCTTATTCCAAAATTCATCCTTGCCGGCCTATTCAGAACAGGTTAATTCAATCGTAGATGAGAGTGTTAGTTGTGTTTTTTCTGGTGAACAGATTATTCTTCTCGTCTCAACTCCTGCATCTTTATTTCCAATAATCTGATGTGAAGGATGATTCTTCTTCACTCGTTTGCTAGGTGTCTCTGGAGGCACTTATTGAAATTTCTCTTCTTCTTCTGTTGGATCCTCTTCATCTTCCCCTTCTACTTATTTTTCATTTTTTTCTTCTTCTTCGTAAAGTTGTTCGATTGATTTATTTTCTTCTTCCTTTAATTCTTGTCTACTTGTTTCATCAATTGTTACTTTGATGCTTTCCACAACTTTGTTCAATCTCAGGTTGTAACACTTGTATGCTTTCCTTTTACTTGAGTAACCAACAAGTACTCCTTTGTCTACACGAGAGTCAAACTTTCACATTCTTCCATCTTCTCTTTTGATGTAGCATTTGCTTCCAAAAACTCTAAAGTGATTCACATTTGCTGGTCTTCATTTCCATAGCTCGTAGGGAGTTTTTCCAGTGTTGTTTCTGAGCATTACTTTGTTTTAAATGTGAACTGTTGTATGCATTGCTTGTGTCCAAAACATATCTGTCAATTTGGAATCCATTAGCATTGTTCGAGCCATTTCTTATACCATCCCATTCTTTCTTTCAACACATCCATTTTGTTGAGGTGTCCTAGCAACAAAGAATTATCTTTTATTCCATGTCTGCTGTAGTAGTCCATAAATTCCTTTGAAGTGAACTCTTCTCCATTATCATATCTCAAGCATTTGATTTCTGAATCCATTTCATTTTTAACTATTTCCTTGTAGACCTTGAAGTTTTCAAAAGCTTCTGACTTATTCCTGAGAAAGAAAACTACAATCATTCTTGTATAATCATCAACTAATAACATAAAGTATTTCTCACCTTTTAAACCCTTTGTTGTAGTTGGTCCAAGTATATCAGTATGCACAATTTCTAGTGTTCTTATCGTTGAATATTCTTTTGATTTAAACCTGGTCTTTGTTTGCTTTTCTTGTTGACAGTGCTTGCATAAAGTGTTGGTTGGTTTCGTGATCTAGTGAATTTCTCTAACTGCTTCCCTTTTGTTGACTTTGACAAGGTTATCAAAATGTATGTGACCCATTCTTCTGTGCCATAGTCAACTTTAATATTCCTTTACTAGGAAACACTTTTCATTTTCAATTTCACTTAATACATATATGTTGCTTGAAGTTCTCGCAGTTGTTGCAATCAATTTTCCTGAACCTTATTTTCTTATCTCGCACTTTTTTGAATCGAAAGTAACTTTATGACCTTGGTCACACATTTGAATCACACTTAGAATATTATGTTTCATATCTTCTACTAGTAGAACATTTTCTGTCTTGGTATTCTTGTTCCCAATTTTGACTGTGTCTTTTCCAATTATTTTAGTTGAATCTGTTGATACTA
>JASDQU010309419.1:59867-101396 GCA_032191745.1 Picea mariana
ATATATGAGAAATAATCAATAGTTTTTGTTCAAGGGAAGTAATGACTTCCAAAGGTAGCTACAACTTCCAAATGTAGAGAGAGGGATAAACCTCCAAGAGGAAGATACAATCCTCCAATATCAAGAGAGAGTTGAACTCTCCATCCTTTCCTCTTCCTTCCACCCAAAAATATATGATAGATAATAAAACTTTACATTAAATCATCACCATCAACCAATCATCACATAGAACCTGATAATTCTTCTTGAGACTTCTTGAATTTCTGCAATTCTTCAATTCTTGGAGTACTCTGATCTTGTAGATAATATTACTCAATGTATTCTCTAAAACTCCTCCAATTTTCACTCCTTGAATCCTCCCCAAAAAGAGGTTATAGAAAGAATGGTAGACTTTATTCAATTCTGGTCTATTCAGAAGACCCAACTTGTATAGCATGCCCCGCGCTCAATATTTAACATACGATTTTGAAACTCACACACAAAAAACTGCAATCCGTATTGTTTCCAATGGAAGTGGTCTCACTAAATTTGGATTCTGTATGAAGACTTTATGACTATTTTACCCAGAACACCTGTTTATTGACTAGCTTCAGGACTGGTCACAAACCCTATCTTCCACAGAGTGTATCTCCATAATTATAGCAAATCAAGAGATGAAATTTTTACCAGAGGTACCTTGATATGTCTTATCAACACCATAGTGATTTCACCATCTGAATCGTTCTAGAAAAAATGTTATAGCAAAAATGGTAAGATGACCTGAAAATAATATACCTTAGAACACATCTCCAAAAGACTTCATCCTCCCTTGAAATCCGACCTTCCTTTACTTATTATTTCCTCTAAAATTCGACTTGTATCAAATGAATGTATAATGATGTTTATTTATACCATTTATGTCACTTCCTTTTAACATTAGGGCCGACCTNTTCTTTTCTTTAATTATCTTCAGGGCCTACATGTACTTCCTTCTTCAATTCACTTTGTCATCTTCAAAAATTCATTTCTCCTCAACCATGAGGATCCACGTGATGTGCCACATACCACTGTAAACAACATGATGTATACTATCCATCCATGGGTGTTGTATCTGCATGTGAATTTTTCTTCATGTCCAAATACCTTCATCAATCTTGCAGTCCAAAACCCATGACTAGGGTTGATGTCAATGACAACAACCAATCTTCCAACATAATCACCATTTCCGAAGGAGATTGATCCATCTATTTCCTTTCTTAATGTAAGAAACCTGTCTCTATCATCTATAATTTGTTTTGAACAACCAATGTCAACATACCAACCACGTTTCTTCTACTTAGCTTGTAGAGAGAGTGTGGATTCTTCATTTCTATATTGATTCTGCTTTCTTATCCATGTCCTTTTCTGAGGTTCATGTATGTGAATTTTGTTGTTCTCTTGTAGTTCTCTATGAGGGACTGTCATTCTGCAATCTTTGGCCATGTGTCCAAAGTTGTTACATTTGTATCATTCCACTTCAATGCTCAAAGATTCAACCCTATTGTAACTTCTTCTCTGTGTTTCACTAGGCCTTCTTGGATAACCCTTTTGTGTATGACTTTCAAAGTTTTTTATGTTCTTTTTTTTAGCTCTGCAATTCACAACTTTATGTCTAAAATTATTACATGCATAACATAAACCAAAAAGGATATTTTGATACATGGGATTGAATATCTTCTGAAAGGAGGTACTATTATGAATCATTCTTCTTCCTGAAGCCTGTCTATTTCTATTGGTCGTTGATTCTGAAATTTGGATCTTTTCAGTGGAGGAGTGTCCCTGTAATTTTCTTTGTAGACCTTCCTATCCCCTTTGATTTTTTCTGCATAGATTTTTGGACATGTTTCTTGTTCTGTTGTTTTGGAGCTTGATCCCTTTTCTGTCTGATTGTATCTAAGTCCAAACTTGTCATGATGATGTTTTTGACTGTTGATAATGTCATTCAAAACATTTGAGTTGTTTTGCATTTTTTTTTTTTGAAGATCCTTTCTTAATGTGAAAATTTATGCTTCCAAATTTCCAATGATCATGTCTCTTCCTTCTAGCTGTTCTTTGAGTGCTTCTTCAATTCTTTTATATTCTTCAATTTGAACCTTCAAATTTGTGATCATTTGTTCTAGTTCCTGAGTGTCTTCCTTCTTGTCTAGTTTCACTTGTAGTTTCTTGTTTTTCTTCTTTTCCCTTCTGATAACTTCTATGGCACACAACAATTCTTCTCGGTTGTCAACTTCTACCTCTTCATATTTTTCTTCAGCCTCTTCATATTCTTCGTCGGACTCTTCATATTCTTCTTCAGAGTCTTCTTTATCAGAGTCTTCTACTGCCATGAATAAAATTCTTTATGTCTCATTGTCACTGACTTCATCTTCATATGATAATGAGATGTTTTCTTTGGTGCATAAGTTTTTCTTGAAAATTTTCTTTGTGGTTATTTTGCCTTTATATGTTTGTTTGCTATTTGAGTAACCTTCATCATTTCTCTTTTTCTTATGAGGACATTTGTTAGCAAAATGACCAATATCATCACAATTCAAACAAAGAAAAGGAAGCTTACCTCTATACCTGCCATTGGTTCCCTTATTCAATCTTCTGACAAAGTTGGTCTCTTCTTCATCATCTTCCGAGACATCACTGCTGCTGCTATGTTCTTTTTCTTTTTTCTTTCCCTTTTTCTTTGACATTTTGGATGCTTTGAAGTCTTCTTCTTTTGTATCTAGATTTTCCTGTTTAGTTCTCATTTCATATGTTGTGAATATTCCATGTAGATCGTCCATGCTTCTTGAGTTTAGATCTGCTCTTTCTTCTAGTGATGATATCTTAGGGTCAAATCTCATACGAAGAGATATTAGTACCTTTTGAAAAATCACAGATTCTTTGATTTCTTCTCCCAATCCCAAGATTGCATTTACTGTTTCATCGACTCGTAAAAAATAAGCTGCAATATTTTCATCTTCCTTCATCTTTAGTTGTTCGAACTGACCTCTATAATTTTGAAGTTTTGTTGCTTTAACTTTTGAATCTCCTTCATAAATATTTTGAAGTTTGTCCCAAATTTCTTTAGTGAATTTACAATGTGCAACTTTGGTGAATACCGATTCTCCAAGACCATTCAAAAGTGAATTTGTGGCTTTGGAATTATTCTAACCAAGTTTCACTACTTTATCATTTGTCGGTGGAACTGCAGGTGCTGTGTATCCATCTACAATTCATTGCCAAATTTCAAATCCCTGTGCCTGTATATATGTCTTCATCCTTATGCTCCAAAATGCATACTTTTTTCCATCAAACTGTGGTACTCCATTTTTATATATGTTGTTTCTCTCCATAATCTAACCTTCAGTGGTTAAGCTGATTTCTGAAGGAACCTTCTCTGATTCCAATTATTGGATTACTGAGAGGGGGGGTGAATCAGTAATAGAGCAATCTGATCCTTTTTAACCATATAATGCAAGTGTTATATCAATGTAGCATTATCATACAATATTTGCATAGTAAATAAACAATGAACAAATGAACAATCATACACATACGCAGTACACCAATGTTTTTACATGGAAACCCAAAGTGGGAGAAAACCACAGAATGATTTTTCTTATATGTCTTGAAGAATTACATTTATTGGAAGCACTAACTTCCTTTGTTTTCCAGCTGCAAATGGAAGGAGGCTTGAACCCCCTAGTTTCTCAGGATACAACTTGAAGGAAGATCCAACTCCCCAATTCTCCTGCTACAACTAGAAGGAGGATACAACTGCTATGTTCTCCGGCTACAACCGGAATATGGCTACAACCGCCTGTCTTTTCCCCGTCTAACCACCCTAACGTATAAGTAGAATGATGGAACCACTGTCACATTATCACTATGAAATATACTGTTGTAAACCTGTACCAATCAACCTGCACCAATCAACCTATACCAATAACCCGAACCATGCATCAACTATGCATTAACCTGTACCTCAACCTCAACCAAAATCCCTCATCAATTTCATCATCCAAAACTGATTTGTAACTCTATAATAGACGTGGTGTATATGATCACATACCTGCAAACCTTCCTTAACTTTAACAACAAGAGACTAGCTTTTTCATCAAACTTTACTTTAGTCTCACATGACTAGTTTTGGATTAGTCAACAACCCTAACTTGAAATAATCATAACTATATATCTGTAATGAATAAAGATATGAAAATAGTACACAATGTTCTTCAGTGTGTTTTATGCAATTCCTCCAGGTATCACTACTTGGAACCTCTTAGAAAAGGAGTTATAGAAAAAATGGCATACCTTGTTGAATTCTGGATTATTCTAGAGAGCGAACTTGTAGAGTGTGCCCCGCACGGAATATTTGTCGTATGGATTTGAAAAATTTACACAGAATACTATAGATTGTACTCTAACCAACACATTTTTTCTTACTAAATTTGGATATGTTATGAATAAGTTATGACGTTTTTACTCGAAACACCTGTTTTAAACTAGTTTCAGTACTAGCCACAAGCCCTATTTTCCATGGAGTGTAACTCCAAAAATACAACGACACACAAGCTAAAATTCATACCACAACTACTTGGATATGTTTTCTCAATGGCTTCCCAGTTTCATGGTCTGAGTCATTCTAGAAAAAATGTTATTTCGAAAATGGTGAGATGACCTGTAAATAACATACCTTACAAATCATCATCAAAATAATTTATCCTCCCTTGAATTTCGGCCTTCTTTACTTCACCTTCCCTCTGAAATTTGACTTAGATATCCTTTGGTTACCTCAGTCACCTGTAGATATTCAATATGCTCATGTGGGATTAAAATGAGAGAGCCTCACCTCTTATTTATACTCTCCAAGTAGCATCTTTATAAGCATCTTCTAGTCCACTTTGTCCACATAGTCACCTATGTCCAACTTTGCCCAATTTTCCACTTGTCGATGTATCCAATAGTCACTTGACCACTTAACCCATTTTCCTCATTTTAGGGTTAACCTTCTTATAACCACTTTCCATAGTTAGAAAGTTCTCCATTTACTTTATTATTTAAATAATCCTACTTGACTTTGTCACTTCACCTTATTATTTAAATAATACTCTTTGATTTTTTCACTTCACTTTATTATTTAAATAATTATCTTTGACTTTGTCACTTCACTTTATTATTTAAATAATCCTCTTTGACTTTGTCACTTCACTTTATTATTTAAATAATCCTCTTTGACTTTGTCACTTCACTTTATTATTTAAATAATTTCTTCTTTGAAAGCACTTTGACTTCTTTGACCTTTTGGGGTTTCAAGCCAATCATGTGAGGGTGCTTCAACTTCATAAGGCCCTAACTCTAAAACCGTGAGGAGTTATGTGACATTCCACATACCACTAGAAATGGCATGACATGTACTATCCATCTAGAATAGTCTTACCTGAAAATATATCAAAACTCATACCATTATACATCAAACAAACTTGGGTCCATTACCCAAACCTTTGTGCTACTAGAATTCGCTACCGGACTTTCTTCAAGGGTTCACATCAATGACAACCAACCCAATTAATCAACACATATAGTCATAATAATGTGTAATAAACCCTCACATGGATTAGAAATCAAAACCTCATTGTTATGCAACATCAAACTAACCAACAACTTCACCAACATATCACAACCAAAAACCCTCAACCATGTACCATGAAATACAAGATATGCCTCAAAATTCACCCCAACAAGATGTAACAATAATGAATACCAAACATACTAGTGTTGTAGTTTTGTAGATCTAGCTCATACAATAAGTTCCATCCAACCAATAACCTCTATATGGAAAATCCTCAATATCCCATAGGCATATCTCATGGAGACAATAATATTCAACTACACATAAGAATATGACATACCTTTTGAACCTATAGATAGATCTCTTGTACTTGATCACTGTAGAACTTCCTGGGAGCTTGCTTTTTGACTCTAGAGACCTAACATCCTCATCTACTCAAGATTTCATGTCTTTTCCCAACTGTACGCGACCTATTTTTCTTCAGCCTACGTATGTATGTGCCCTATTCTCCTTCAACCCATGTATGTATGCACCTTCCTCCACTACATCCCACGTACACCTCAAAAACTAGGGTTTTTTCAGTAAATCTACAACTCCGAAACTTTCATCGTCAACCCTCCTTTGCTACCTCAAACTCGCGTAACTTCAGATGTATCAATGAGTACCTGCAATAAACCTTTCACAAATGGATTTTCAATAATGTTCAATAGTTGAGGGTAGGTGCTAATGAGAGTTCCTTGCTCTCTTATTTATACTCTCGAAGTAGCTTCCTCAAGGGGTTACCTTCTAACTAACTTTACCCAACTTCCTTCTTCTAGGGCTAACCCACTTCTAACCACTTACAACCACTTTATCCACAAATAGTAATCTCTCCACTTCTAGTTGCAACTAACTTTATTATTTTATTAATTTATTTTGCAACCACTTTGACTTATCCATAAATATTAAACTCACCACTTCTTGTTGCAACTACTTTGACTACTTTATTATTTAAATAATTTATCTTTACTCACAACTTCTTGTTGCAAGTAACTTTTCTATAATTAGTCAATTCATAAAAAAATTTCCCTTAAATAACTTTTTGTTTCAACCACTTTATTATTTAATTTATTTCTTGGTCAACCACTTTGACTATTCAATATTCTCATCACAAATACTTTACCATAATTACCAAACTCACAACTTATTGTTGCAACTATTTTTTTTTTAATTATTTTCTTAATGCAACAACTATACCCATGATTAACTCCTAGTTACCATAGATTTGACAAGTACACTTCTTCTTGGAGCTTATAGAATAATTGAATTCTTTGACCTTCTAGGGGCTTCTAGATAACTCATGAGGGTTCTCCAACTTCACATGGCCATAACTCTCTAATCGGGAGGAGTTATGTGACATTCCACATATCAATGGAAATGGCATGGCATGTACTATCCATCTAGAATAGTATTACCTACATATTCACTGATCTTCATTATTTTATACCTCAAACAAACTCAGGTCCCTTACCCATACCTTTGTGCTACCAGAATTCACTATCGAACTTCTCTAAGGGTTGGAATCAATCTCTAAGGGTTGACATCAATCTACAATATCACTCTCCAAGGGTTGACATCAATGACAACCAACAATCCAAACCAATTTTCCATCAACCTAAGCCAACTATCTAACAACTTTGTCTTCTTCTTTTCTCTCAACGTCCACATTCTTTTCTCTCAACGTCCACATTCAAAACATTGTATGTTCCCCTAAATTAAAATCCATTTCTTCTTCTTAGGTAAAACCCTGGAAGATAGACTCCATTAGACTCCCTACGATTACGATGATTTAAGTAAAATCCCTTATTTCTATTGAAGACCCTCACTGCATATTCATCTTCTACAGTGTTGAGTATTGAACAAATGGCATGGTAGCAATAATGATTCAAATGGAATCAAGAGTCATCCAAAAATGCACTTCCTATGCCTGTAACCAATAACATATTTAGTGGAATGCAATAGAATTGAGAGTGTCCTAGCTTGTCACTCACTCATTCATACTTGTGGTGGAACGCTCTCGCTTACATAAACATATTCAATCTCATGCCCATTTATAAGCCTACATTTTGGTCTGGTAAAAGAGCTACTGAAGGTTTTACATGCAGTCACAGAGAAAATATAGCAAAGTATTCTTTGATAATTCCCACAAGATGAGGTCAAAATAATATAGATGCCAACTATGTATAGGGTTTTACACCCTCTTCTCTAGCATAAAAATTTAGTTATGAACTCATAAACCCTTGCTAAAGCTTGTGGCCTGCAAAACCATGAGAGGCAAACCAAAACAAATATTTAAAGAGAGAATACAAAATGTTAATAGGATTAAATGTCAATGTTGTTATCCTTGGGAGATCTGTGTCTTACACCATATATTCATTTCTGGAGACATTTTGGAGCTATAATTTTTTTCCAAAGGTCAAGTTATTTTATAATTGAATCTAATATTCTTGAAAATATTCCATAGAAAAACTATTTAGATGATTCACTAATCAATCACTTCTTTCACGTAGCCATTTTTCTACATTCCATGCTCTATTTTTCCTTAAGGTCCTCTCAATGTGTACAAAAATATGTAGTCCCCTATATGTTGTGATTTCTTCCATCAATATAAACTTGGGAAACAAAAAGGTAGAAATCAATTATCTAAGACTCTGTTGCAATCACAAAACAAGGGATATGTCAGCACATGAACATATATGATGAAAAGAGTTACAGTTGATCAATAAGGCCCAAATTTTAGTAATGAACATAATGAGTAATAAGTACTGTGGTATAGAGCATTTAATGTTTTGTATGTTGGGGTGTGCATCATTGGATCTAAATAAATTTAAATATGACAATGAAAACCAAACATATAGAGAATTGTCTAGTGTTCATCCCTCCCCAAGACAAAATACATTTACATGCTAAGTTGTCTCTTTTAATCAAGTTATTGTCTTGAAGTATTTTATAGATTAAAATTATTTCTTGTGTATTGATAGTCAACTTTAATAACATGCATAAGAAAGTTATTGTCAAGTATTTCAATTATTCCTCTTATGTAAAATACCCACAATTAAAATCTAAATAAAAGTACATATTCCTTATCATTTAATATCAAACTTCTTAGGTTTCCACTCTTCAAATGGTTGTGTGTAGAGAAAGCTAATACTTCATAGTTCATTCACTTATATTCAATGAGTGGCAAAGTGAAAAAATAATGTAAAGTATGTTTGTTAAAACTACAAGTACTTGTTCATTACATTAATGAGGTATCAAATAAATCCATGACAACCTTGATAGGAAACTTGATGATTCAGGATTTCTGCGAGATCTTTCTCTACAAAAATCCTCTAATGAGGACCTTTTACTGATGCTTAATCACATGTGAACATGAGAAAATAATCATTAAGCATTGCATAAAAACGTGAGAAAATTGTCATAAATACGTTCATATGTGCAATCAAATATCTACTTAAACAAGTGAGAATGCAAACAAAACTCACGCATATAACTTGACACCCATGTGTTAATGGAGTTCACCAGAATCTGTTGGCCATGTCTCCATATCTTCTTGTAATAAAAATTGATTTATTATAATTTATTCAACAAGGATGAAACCTTCTCACAAAATGTGGCACATGCTCCTTACAAGGTGGAAAACCCACAAAAACCTTCTCTTGTACAAAGAGAACTTAAGGTTCTCACATAAGTGACATTTCTTCAGAAACCAAAAGGACTACATTATTCACCAAGCTCTCTCTCCATGTGTCCTAAAGGGGTGTCCCCTTTACAATGCTCACATAAAGAATTTATGTAGTTTCCCTCTCTCCATAATTCAAGGAGTCAAGATCCACAATTTTAGGATCTAATAACAACTTAAGGAAAAAAGATGAGAAAACATCTCAACCAACCTTAACTTCCATTGAGAATAGGAAACCACTTGGGATATAATGAGGAAGGATCCCAAACCAAATCATGAGACTCTTAACCTCCTCTTAAAATTAGGAAACTAATTTGTAAGGTAGGATTCTCACATAAAACTAATTTCCCCTTAAGACAAGGAAACTAGTTTGTGAGTTGGATTCTCTCACTTAATTTTAATTTACTTTTTACAAATTAAATGAAAAATACATGATCACATTATGCTAAAAAATATTAATCATTTTTACAATATGAAGCATAAAACATTCCTTTTAAACTCTGTCACCTATCATCAATAATCATTTTAATAATATTCTCCATGGTGTGAAAAGTAATGAATCCTTGTGTGGAAATCCTCCTGGATCATAACTCCCCACAAAAATCACTTTTGGTCATCCAAAAGTATAGAGAGAAACCATAACTTGAATATCTGTAAACAACTTCTAGGAAGAGTCTTACATTCCATGATGCACTTCCCCACTGCTTGATCTTCATAAAAAATGTCTCTGAAACATGACTACTTTCTATCGAAGTGTCAAAATGGCCTCTTACTGCACCGTCTCCATTTGCATGCAAGGCTCAAACAATGAATATCTTGCAATAATTACGATCTTTCTTCCTTGCTACAACACTCAAAGGTCACCAGAATATGCAATGTACATTCATTCTCTTGCAATTTTCAAAAAGAGGTAAAAATAATAAATGCATGAAACTTACATTGGCTTTCATGCCAAGTCACTCAACTAGCTGCTCAAATATCAACATACACAACACCAGCAGGTTCATGTTGTCATTCTGCAACTTTTGACTATAAACTTGACATGTTCTGAAAGGTGCAACTCTGGCTCAAAAAATGGGCCAAAAAATTAATGACAAGCATGGGCTTCTTCCATGAGCCTTGAAAATCTGCTGCTAGGATCCAAATTATGACTGCACCAATGGATTCATGGTGAGAAATTGTGCAAAAAGGACTATATTTTCATCAAATTCCATTGTGACTTTTGGACCCCTCCTAGGCTCTTTTTCTCGAGATTCATGCAACACATGCTGTACAACCTGCATTAAATGCAACTTTGTCTCGAAAAATGCACACATGTATGACCTCAATAAACGTGCCAAGGGAACCCTTCCTCCTAGTTCTTGTGTGCCCTCCAGATCCTCCTCTCCATCAGATGGAAAATGTACAAGGTTAAGTAATTAAATTTTGAGTGGAGGTACCAACGACGATGGTTTGCACATTGGTTTAAGCATTTGTTTAAATGGGGGTGGTCCCCAAGTCAAACCCATGGGCCTCCCAATTTGGTTGTTTATTGTAACAATATTCTGGTCAGGATCCTATTGGTCTGGTCACCGGATTCGACGTTGGCTGGTCTAAACCCTTTTACCAAACCATAAGAAAGCACCAGTTAATGTGTGGTCCTTGACTGTCATTTGACCATCCTTTTGTTGGGTTTGGAGCTCTAGTGGTTGGTCATCAAGTTTAGTGCCGACCAGTCAGGTGGCTGACCTTTTAAAGTTTTTATTTTTCTGGACCCAACCCTCATTGGAAAAATTTGGGCTACCACATGGCGGCCTGTGATTGGTCCATGTGGTGCCTAGTCAACTGTAATTTCAGTGCCACATCGCCTTCTCAGTCAACATATGATCACCATGCCATCAACCTAGTCACTAGTCCATCTCGGATGCCACATCAACTAACCATACTTTCTTTGTCAGATGCACGCGTCAACGCCACGCCATTTTTTTGTACTGCCACATCATTCGTACAGATGACACATGGTACATTTTTACTAGTCCATTTGGACCCATAAAAAGGCCAAATCCACCTAAAGCATGACATCCTATGGTGTTTCCATGTCATCCATCGTATTGGCTAGTCACTCTTCCACGCCATTTTTTTACTTCCACGTCAACAACCCAGTCAATTTTTAGTCATCTGACACATGATATGATATATCAACATCGTACTTCCATGTTAGCATTCTGTATGGTCCAGTCACTTTGTTGACATCATCACTATACAAACACGTCACGTCTGTACTGCCACGTGATTCGTACAATGACATGTGGCACTTTCCTACTCATCTAGATGTACCCTGAAAATGCCAAATCTTCCTGACATGTGGCAACCCGTGGTGCTTCCATGTCATCATGTTGACATCATGCTAACATTAGCAATGTATAAATTTTGCCACATTTGCTTGTTTGCTGAAAATTTCAGCTGACCATAACTTTTCAATCTAGAGTCTATTTGAGGTGACGTTTGTGTTGTTGGAAAGCTCTCATTGAGCTCTTCGACTTGGTGTTAGTTTTATTGAATTATGGGAACTTTGAATTTTGGCAATTTTTTCCAACTGAGAGGAGGATCCAGCCTCCAACTGCATAGACTCTGGTACAAGCTTCTTGCTTGGTGTATCACGAAGCTCGGGGTGAAGCTTCCAACATTTATTGATCTAGTGACCACTCCTTTGGCAGTGATTGCAATAGTTGCATGACATCATGTTTGTCCCACTTTCACTGTAAATATATTTTCTCTTCCATTACTTTGCAACACTCTTGTTGTCCCAATATTGTGTTGGTGATGATCTCATATCTTTGCTTGAATAATTTTTTGAGCACTCAACAGATCCTAAAAAGTCTATGTCAAATTTTACTTTTTGGGTACCACTTAATCTTTTGGCGTTATCTAATTTGACTTCAGTATGAAAAATGTTTCTTTTGCTTATCATTTTTTGATTCTCATTAAGTCTTTAAAATCTTGCTTGGACATGTGAAAACCCTTAACTTAAAAGACTAATATCTAAATTAGAAAATTGATAGTCAAATCTTTCCCTGATGCACTTAAGGAATTCAACATCGGAAAGGATTAAGCATGAAAGAAAATTATAGAGATAACCAAAGTTTTTGAGCCTTGATCTTCATTGGCATCGAGAGATGCAAGATTTATTTCATGACAAGAATCACCGAGAATATCACCGATGACCGATCCCTTCGGCATAGACTAATGACTAAAATATTAAGCACTCACAAAGAATGAAATGATATCATCGATCGTCGACTTCCGAAACATTTCTGGCATTGGTGAAAGTCAAAGGGAGTAAACGTTAGCAAAGAAAGAAGGGAATCGCCAATGGATGATTCCCGAAGAATTTCGGTATCGACAAATTCTTGAGAAAGTAAATCCGAAAAGAACATAATAAGTTTATCCCCAAGCGTCGATTCCCCGGTGCCTTTTGGGCATCGACAATCTCAGGTTTAGCTCAGATCGCCATTCTGGACAAAGTCCCGAACCCGACTATTACCCGCAAGCTAGGTCACCAGTCTTCGATGTCATAGGTCCCAAAATAGTTTTGCCACGATTGTACCACTAAGCATGGATTTTATGCTTCCTTAGAAGAAATACGGTTTGTCCGAATAACGTAAAACTACACTCCAAATAGGACAGGAAAAAGATGTGGACCAAACACACAGGGAGTTCATATACAAACAAGAAGATGATGCATACACTCATTATAACCAGAGCCCATGCATCAAAATTTAGAGACTATATATATTAGATTTTCATCAAGCTCAAGATATATACAATAGATATTGTTTACACCTTTTGGCCAACTAACCTGGTTACATTGAGGACATGAAAATTTTCTCAAGAAAAAAAAAAGGAAGACTATCAAAATTTTGCGTCACATTTGAAAGTTCATACAAAAAAATTTTTTGTCCATCATGCCTCTTTTGCACACATACTTTCTCCCCGATTGCCTCATGCTCCCTGAGGTGTTGTCACCTTTTGTTCTTCCAACACCCTTTGCACTTTGTGCAACTGCACAATCATATCGTGTGCTTCCTGAAGCTGTCACTTAAGCCAGGTTGTATTCCCTTCTTGACCTTGTGGCGCTGATACCTCAAGTTCTTTGCCACCAATTGTTGACGTAATTCTCTATTCTCCTGGTAAAGCTCAGCTATGGTGAGTTGTGCCTGCTCCAGATGCAGATTAGGTCCTAGGAAGTTAGAACCCAAAGATTTTGTCTTTATCATTTGACTTCCGCTTCCTCGACTTAGAGTTCTGATAGGCTCTAGCTGGATAGCACGCATTAGGATCTCCTCAGTGACTGATCGTGCACACAACTCAATGAAGATTTAGCTTTCCCCCCCAAATTACTTATTTTTTCTGGGCCTTCCTCTCCTCCGCGGTATATGTTCCTGAGGAAGCGTGACTTCCAAATTGTGTCCTTCTGACATAACTTCTTCCACTTCAGCCTTAGCATGGGGCAATACCATCATTTCCGTGTGAAAATAGGAATCTCCCTTTGAAGCCTTAGGAACACTGGCTGCAAATAAGATTGAGTCCCAGGCATTTTGTGGCTCAGGCCTAGTGCTTCTTCTACCTCGCAGGCCCCCTTTGTGTTTTGAGGAGTTCCCATGGTGAAACAACATATCGACCTTATGCGTGGATGACTTGACAAAGGTCCAAAGAAAATAATTTGATCGAAGTAAGCTCATGAGACGAGTCACCAATGGTGCACAAGCTCAACTGGTGAGTAGAACACTTACAAAACATCTATAATTTATAACGGAGCGGGGAGACGAGTTGAAGCATGCCAGGGGGCACTGAATACCTTATGGCGAGATGTTTTAAAGAATTATTTTGTGACATCCACACGACGTTATGATCCAAGGAGTGTAAAACATAGTCAACGGGAATTACAGAGGATGTGTGGTATGATTATCTCGATTCCTCTCAATTTCCTCAACCTCCATAATGAGCTAATGATGGTTGATGCACTTGCTGATAACATTTATGTTTGAGAAACTTGCCTCGACCTGAAGAATTTAATGACCTCTCACATGATAGTATCCGATATTTTAGGAACTTACTCATACTTTTGGCACATGTTCGGCTCTGACATCCTTTCCCGAACCTAAGGGCCAACCGACCACTAGTGTGATTTTGACTCTCATGTTTTTCGTACTTTATCTATCATGCTATGACACGCGGATGTAACTCACCCTAATTGAAGAAAAATGGTGGTGCTAACAGAGATGTTGCAGGTAATCCGAAAGGTTGCAGAGAAAATGTAAGTACCAAACAAACACATTTAACGAGCTTTATAGGTATACATCAGTCTGTTTTCTTCCCGTTTACGCTTTTCACATATTTTCGCCGAGTACTATTCTGTAAGCAATTTCTAAACGATTTTAATTCTGGTTGCAGGAGAAACTCTCTCCGACTATCGAGGAAAATTGACTCCATAACTTCATCGAGGAATCAGAAAGAAACTGAATCTGGAGATCAACAAGATGAAAAGGATATCATACTCCTCGGGTTCGACAACCTCGACAACTTCGTCAACCTGTGCGACATAATCGAATCGCATACCAAGCAAGATTTATTATTGGCCGAAGAGCTAGCAAAGGTGGCCAACACAACGCTAGGACAAGTGAAAAGATTTATGGAACATCTGATTAGAGCTCAGACTATGCTACAACAATTAAACACTAGTTTAGTGAAGTACAGAGCGCATGCGGTGGAGGTCAGAGGAATTTACACAGCTTTGATGGAGCAACATAGGTTTTCATGGCCCCAAACTTGTGATGAGTTGTTTATCGGTTGGTCGGAGTATGAGGAAATTCACCCTTTCAAGTGATACCTCAAGTTGGCTATTAAGTAAACTGATAGAAGAGGATGCCATGTGGCAAATTTTGTTTTGTTCAAACTACACTTAGTCGTTACTTTCAGTTGAATTTTATGTTATAAATAAGAACTTAGACCAATTAGTTAGAGTCGATGGTTGTTCCAATAACTCTTTCTTTGTGGTTGTTAAGAATTATTTTGAAGCTGCCTTTGAATTGAGAAGTCCTTCTGGACCAAAGACAAAGTTATTTTCATCAAATGCATGTGATTGGACGTGGAGAAGAACTATTTCCTATATTGTTTCATGAATGATGTTGTAATGAGTAAGAGCTATCTAATCTATTGTTAAGTTATATGGTGTAATATTTTGTCGTTCTTTACTTTAATGATGAAGATGAACCATGGTGTTATTATGTGATGGATGATTAAGTAGGTAAATTATTTTTCTTGCCATTTTCTTATCACATAAGTGTTTTCTTTCTGGTAATTAGTTTCTCAGACAGTAATTGGATGCTCACATGGTTAATGTATTAGTACTAGGCATGTGGTGCAAAATTGTTGTTTGCATGCTTGAGGATTGGGTTATCCCAAGTTCAACCTCTTCCCTAGTAGTTAAGCTTAATTCTATTTTATTTCCAAGTTGGTTTATACCGGCTTACATCTCATATCAGTCCCACCCAAGAGAAAATACAAAAAGAGACAGTCTGAACTGAAGGAAGAGCCTTCACAAGAAAACATAAAGCCCATCGATAAATCGATCAAATCGCAAGATCTGGAGAACCATTCCACTATTAAATGTTGCAGAGTCTAATTGGACCTCAATGGTGGGTTTGGTTCCTGTTGTTGAATCAAGGGACTTAGGACCCATCAATAGAATTGGCATTAGAAGAAGGTCCTGAGAATGCATGGATGGATATATATTTTACATAGTATTTCAAGCAACCCATAGATTCAAAACAACCCACATGCATGGCTATTCATTCCCAAGACAACCCACACACACTTAGTACTCCTGGAACAAGTAACTCACCCCAGCCTGAGGAAGAATCTTTTCACCCTGAAATACCTTATTCTCTTTCTCACGAGGAAGTAAATGTATTCACAAGAGCATACACCCTACAGATTGGTGCATTGTCCTTAGCTCCGATACTCCCTTGAAGAAAACAACAAAGCATACTAGTGGTTAGTACTCCCGATGAGGTTTTCGTACACTTGGTAGAAGACTTAATAGATTTCACAATCACCCAAATCCAAGATCCTCTTCATTTGATACCCAAAATGCCAGCCGACAATGTCTCTAAACCAGATGATTTTTCGGAAGAGGAGGATTTTAACTCAGAGTTTGAAGATGTGGAAGGCAAAAATGACCATAATGAAGAAAGGGGGAACCCACCTCTGAACAATCAAATCTGATTGGCCATAGATGCTTTGGCCCTCCCGGGACCAATCCATAACCTTCCCCGACATCCAGAGAAGTTTCTTCCTAAGTTCGATCCCGAAACCTCTGGATTTTCTTAAGATCATATCAAGAAATTTATACTAGCGATTAGGCTTATGAATGTTCAACATGAAGATGTAGTTTGCAAGATTTTCCCCTACACTTTTGAGAACTCAGCCTCCACATGGTATTTTAACTTACTTGTAGGATCCATAACTAGCTAGATGATGTTTCAAAAGTATTTTCTAGATAAATTTGCAGAGGAGACTACTACAAGAGATCTGATGGCTGAGTTGTTCATCACCACCATGAGTTCGAAAGAGAAGGTTAAATATTTTAATCAAATATTCACGACCATCTTAAACAAATTTCAACTCGAAGCCAAACCAACTCAGGAGTTGCAAATCGAAGTATACGCTAATGCGCTCCCAACTTCTATTTCCATGTTTGTGAAGAGGGATGCCAAACAAACCTTAGCTGAGAATATTGAAGAAGCTAAAATGATAGAATTCCAGATGACAAGGTGTAAAGAAGGCCAGGTCTCTTTAGTTAGGAAAGAATCTCAACCTCCTCCCAAGAGAGGACTCATTTTGACTAGACCACCAGGGAAACAAGAAGAACAGACTCCCAACAAGGGTAATGGAGACATAGAAGATATAAAACGCATGGTTAAGAAATTATCAAACGAGATCATAGACATGAATAGAAATGTAGGGGAAGGAAACCAAGGCCAAAGTTCCTATAAGCCTTTCTTTAAAAGGAACTCGTCGTTCAAAGCCATTGAACCTCCCCTAGCTAACTTAAAAATCGATCTAGGGAATGTCGCATCTAATTCTTTCTATACTTATCACTAGGAAAACTACTCTGAAAGAGACTGCCCCCAATGGGTGCATGCCATGAATTTGATGGTCAACCAGTTTTTAGATGAGATTTCCCTAACTGAACAACCAAGTAGTTCGGTTATGAATGTTGTTGATGAGGAAGAGATTGACCCACTAGAAGATACAACCATGCTGATATGGGATCCTAAATTAATTATGCCTTCCGACAACCTATTTCAGGTTCAAGAACCACCCATAGAGATCTTGGTTATGCAAAATAGAAGTAAAGGTTATCCTATCTCAAAGGATCCTACTACCACTCAAACCTCACAGGAAAGGTCAACTCCCGATCACCCAAAAACACCATTTCTCCCTGTAAGAACCCTATTAACATCCATACGTGAGAATTGCCCAAATTGGAGTACAACGTAGTTGAAGATCTGAAGAAGTTGAAGGCTAATATATCAGTTAAGGACATATGAAAAATCCCTCTAC
Source organism: Picea mariana (assembly GCA_032191745.1). Classification (NCBI taxonomy): domain Eukaryota; kingdom Viridiplantae; phylum Streptophyta; class Pinopsida; order Pinales; family Pinaceae; genus Picea; species Picea mariana. The sequence goes on from JASDQU010309419.1 coordinate 77,759, forward strand.
AAGCGTTGAAATCAGTAGAAAACCCTATGACAAGCAATGAACAACAAAGAAATTTAACTTCCATAGATCTAGTAAATAAACCAACTATGAATACTCGCTTAGAAGATAAGAAGGGGAAACCTTTTGTCCCTCCATTTCTCTTAACATTTGAAGTCTTCAACAGGAACCTCCATAATTGTTTGGTAGATTTGGGAGAGTCTTCCAACATTATGCCCTTGTCTATTTGCAAAAAATTAAATGTTGTTCCTCTCAAGAGCGATAAACATGTGATACAACTAGATAGAACCTAAGTCAAAGTCACGGGGGAACTCAGAGATTTAATGATCAGGATAACGACACATCTTAAGTTTGAGCAAGTGATTGACATCATTGTAGTAAACATCTCAGAGGCCTATGGGTTACTACTAAGTCGATATTGGTCTGAGAAGTTAAATGGGTAATTTAGTACAAACTGGGCACACCTTTGGCTACCACTGAAGGGATACAATAATATGATCAAAATCAATAGGGAAAGATACATGAAACATATAGTCATTGATATAGAAACCCTAAACGAACCCTCGTCCATAGATTACCCTGTGTTGGGCAATTATTCCTGCGATTCCCACTTAGGGAAATTTTCTCCTCTCTTATCCGATGTCCCTCTCACTCAAAACTCTGAAATGGTTTTTCAAGAGAAGTCATCGATATCGATAGAAGACTCCCTCTTTTGTCAAGACCCTGAACTGGAGATTACAGAACAAAAGATAGGAGAGAAAGAAAGTAATAAGAAAGAGGAAAAGGGCGATTGTCATTCAAAAATTTGGATCATATACTTTGATGGATCTAAATCGTAGGAGGGATTAGGGGAAGGGTGCATCCTCATTGATCCAAAATTTAAACATCATTTTTTGTCCTGTAGACTAGAATTCAAATGCACCAATAACACTGCCGAGTATGCAGCTCTAGTATAAGGGTTAAATAAAGCCATAGACTTGAACGTCAAAGAATTTAAAGTTTTCAGGGACTCAAATATTATCGTTAGACAAGTAAGGAATACTATACATTTCAATTCCCTACACCTAAAGAATTATTAGTAGGAAGTGCATAGGTTAATGGATCATTTTGAAGATTTCAATATCATCGTGATCCCTAGAGAAAAGAATATCCTTGCTGATTCCTTGGCCACAACTGCTTCAAGGCTGTCACCTCTGGAATATTATGAAGCCTCCTGATTCACTGTGGAAGTACTCTACAAACCATTGGTGCCTAACAATATTTCTAATTGGAAAGTCTTTGAAGGAGATGAACATATCCTAAATTCCTGACTAACCAAGACAATTTCAAAGATTTGGCCATCGATGTTGATGTATTCCAGGAGAAATCGAGAGGAACTGATCCTCGGATAGGCCGACCTATTGATAGATCGAAATCTCACACCATCCCAAAAGGAATAGCTACTTTGGAAAATCTATTTGACTTGAAAGAACAATTTAGGGGGCCTAAAAACGCAAAGACCAGTAGCTCTTGTCCCCTACATGAAACTATAAATATCTTAACCCCGGAAAACACAAAGAATGTGAATCTCGGAAAGACTATATCTAAAGAGGAAATAAAGGCTTATCTCAAATTGTTCAGACAATATCAAGATGTCTTCGCATGGTCCTACCGAGATCTGAAAACTTATGACACCTGTATCATTCAACACACTATACCATTAAAACCTGAGATGAAACCCTTCCAACAGAAACTCTGAAAGTATCACTCATCCCTGTAACCTTTCATGTATCAGGAATGAAAGAAACTTTTAGATGCTAAGTTCATCTTCCAGTTTAGGCATTCTGTGTGGGTAGCAAATATGGTTCCTGTGAGAAAAAAATCTGGAGAAATTCGCTTATGCGTAGATTTTAGGAACCTCAACAGAGCATCAAAAAAGGAAAACTACCCAGTCTCACCGATGGAGCAACTCTTGTAGACCGTGTCTAGTTCGGAGATCTTCTCTCTACTGGACAGTTTCTCAAGTTACAACCAAGTCCTGGTTTCGGAGGAAGATCATTTGAAAGCTACCTTTCGAACCAAGTGGGGAACATTCACTTATAAACACATGACTTTTGGGTTAATTAACGCAGAGGAAACTTTCCAAAGGGCCATGGATGTAGCATTTTGGGGAATAATCAACAAGTGTGTGGTAGTGTATCTAGATGACGTAACTGTGTATTCAAAGAACACAGGAGAGTACCTCCAACACTTAAATCAATTTTTCGAAAGGTGTAGGAGATACAGTATATCCTTAAATCCCAAGAAAACTATTTTTGACATCGAGGAAGATAAGCTGCTAGGCCACATTATATCTCAAGCAGGTATTCACATAGACCCATAAAGGATTAAGGCCATAACTCAACTATCGTTGCCTCACAACAATAAATCTATGTAGTCTTTTTTCAGGAAAATCAATTCCGTGAGAAAATTCACTCCCGATTTCACGGAAACTATCAAACCCTTACAAAAGATGATTCACAAATATGTAGAATTTAAGTGGGATGATAAACGAAAGGATGGTTTTAGAAATATTAAAACTGCTATATCCTAGGCCCCCATGTTACAAAGTCCCGATTTCAATAGGGATTTCTCCTCTATACATTCTCCTCCGGCCAGTCATTAGCTATAGTATTGACTCAAAAGGATGATGAAAAAAATGAGGCTCCGGTGTCGTTCATGAGAACTAATCTCTAGGGATCCAAACTTAATGATCCCATAGTTGATTAACAATCCTATGAAGTATATAAGGAAGTAAATCACTTCAGGTCTTACATTCTCAAGAACCACATCAAAGTTATTGTTCCTCACCCTGTGGTTCGATCCTTGTTTACTCAGCAAGAAATGGGGGAAAGAAGAGGGAACTGGATGGTAGTGGTCCAAGAATTTGATCTAGATATAAAACTTGCCAAACTAGTTAAAGGGCAAGGGTTGTGCAAACACGCAGCTGAAGCCCAGGACCAAGTAAATGAAGATCCCGTATCTGAGAATGAAATGGTATTATGGTGTGGTGAAGCTTCATAAATTTCCCCCATGGCCAGAGTCTTGGTATGAGAATTTAAATTATCTCCTACACCATGGGACTTGTCCAGAAAATCTCAACCCTAGGGAAAGGAGAGCTCTGAGGTTAAATTCTTCACACTATCGCCTCATAAATTTGGTACTCTTTCAGATTAATTATGATGGGGTACTATTAAGATGTCTCGAATGTGAAGACGAAGACAAAGTTTTGAAGGAGCTCCATGATGGCCCTGCCGGTGGGCATTTCACAAAAGACACCACTGCTCATAAGATACTGAGAGTTGGCTATTATTGGCCCACCTTGTTCAAAGACGCTCACACCTACACTAGGAACTATAAAAATTGTTAAATAAGTGCTGGGAGAGAGAAGAGAGCAACAAAACCACTCCAACCAGTGACTGTATCTAGGCCTTTTGAGCAATAGGGGTTGGATATCATAGGAGAAATTACACCTAGTTCCTCGAAACAACACAAGTATATACTTACTGCCACTGATTATTTCACAAAGTGGGCAGTGGCCATCCCTATGACTCATGTAAACAAGAAGGTGGTGATCGAATTAATAGAACAATAACTGATCACAAGGTTTGGTGTCCCTTCTGTTCTATCTTTTGATAATGTAGCTTATTTTTCTTTCACTCTATTGACAAAGTTTTCTCTAGACAAAGGAATCATAAATAGATACTCTACAAATTATTATCCATAGGGAAATGGGGTGGAAGAATAAACCAATAAGAACTTAGTGAAAATATTAAAAAAGACGGTTGTAGATAACCAAAGGAATTGGCATAATCTACTCCATAACACTCTATGGGCCAATAGGGTTGTTGGGGCTCAGAAATGTCCTATTTTCATCCACCTTTCCCTTCATCATTCTCCACATTTCATCGCCCCATTAACCTTTCACGATATCATTTCCATAAATATACTTGGGTTTCACCTTATTGTTCTCCACTTTATTCATTTTAGTATTAAAAGGGTATTTGTGATTAAATGTTAGAAAATCCACATGTTTTCATATATATCTCAAATATTTGTGAGCTTTGTAATGTGTTGGAATATGAGAAGGATTAATTCAAAAGGGCTTCTCGAATACTTCCTCCACCATTTCAATATTTGAGGAGATAATTCAAGCCCATTCCAAGGAGAAGATCATGGGTATTTGGTTGGAATATCTTATCCAAGATATATTAGAGATATGTGTGAGGATTTGAAGGGATTGTATTTTGTAATAATGGGAAATAGGTTGAGAGAAAAGTGGATTTGTAATAATGAGATGGTTATCTAATCTTCAAGGCTCTCATGTATAAATGAGAGTGCTCTCTCTTCACGAGGATTCAATTAGAATATTCAATAAATTAGAGTTATTTTGTAGTCATTTAGTAGTAGTCCTTAGGATTTGAAAGAGAAAGGGATTCTTAGTTTTGATTCATGGATTTGGTTTTCATGATTTCATTATTTTGTTATGAAGATTGATTTGATTATTATAATGTAAGATTTCTTCATTAGCGTGAGCTCACATATGTTGTTGTGTCATTCAACTCTTCACATGTTGTATTTTCTTTTCCTTCATGTAGTTCTCCATTTCTAGATTAATTCCATTTATGCAAGTTCCAATTCTTAGAGTAATTTCATTTACGCAACTAGATTAATTCAATTCCAAGTCCCGTGTTTCACTTTCCTACATTAGATTCATGATTCAATTTTAGTCGTGTGTTAGATTTATGATTCAATTTCAGTTGTAGCTTAAACATTAGATTAGATTAGTCCTGCTTCAATCTTGCATATACTTTGTGTGTGCTTCATCAGTTTACAAACCCCAGGTTGACAAATTAAATAGTTGGGCAAGTACTACAACTCAATTAATGCAACATTAGTTTATCCCAATATAACTATTGTCGTTCCCTTGTCACGATTGTTGTTCCTTTTGTAAGTAGTGTTGTTCATTTAAACGGAACAATTGTCATTCCTTTTGTTATGATTGTTGTCCCTTTGTAGGGGTTGAATCTCTGAAGGACAAGTATTGAAAATGGAAGGTAAGAACCTACATAGGCAACAAGTAAAATTCTTGTGCCATTGCCTACCTTTGGATGATGCATAGAGGTTATATTTTAGGACATCTTTAGAGCCCAACATTTTGGCACCATTGTCAGGGAAGAACGATGGGTTGAGGTATTAATTTATTTTTCATTTCAATTCATGCAAGTGTGATCTAGGCGTGTTGGTAAGGGGTCATATAAGCTCGTGAGAGGAGACTCCTCATGTTATCCCTACCAACTAGGTAGAAGTAATTTCAATTTCTGCAAATTTTAATTTATGCAAGAGTGTTTAATTTCTGCAAGTGTGATCTAGACATTTTGGTAAGGGGACATAGAAGCTCGTGAGAGGAGACTCCTCATGTTCTCCCTACCAACTAGGTAAAAGTAGTTTCAATTTCCGCAAGATTAGTTTAAATTTTTGCAAGTGTGATCTACATGTGTTGGTTCTGTTGTTCTAGAGTCTGTACTTAAGGCTTAGAAGTACAGTGTCTAGGCATCCGAAAGTGGGTAAAGGGTAGGGAAGAGATAAATGTCAACCTTTGGCAAGAGAAACTAGGGAAGATTTCTACGTTGGCATTGTCTAGCTTCCAACTGTTCCTGGATGGTTATATCTTGTTCAATCATTGCCCATGAACATTCGAGTTCAACTTGGGTAGTATCTATTTTAAGGATAGTATCAAAAAGATTTAAGGAAATGTGTGTTTGATTTGATAATCTGGTTTCGATATTGGGCTGTGTTGGTATAGAGATAGTCATGGAGGAACAGTAAAATAAGAAAAACTTTAGAGGAAAATTAAGTGTTGTCTCAATTCGGTCGTATAAAGAGAGTTTACGGTTTCAGGAATAAAATAGGGGTGCAAATCAAAGGCTCTTTCCTGTAACTGAGTTATATCTTAATAAAATGTATGAGGTGGGAGAAAAACATTTAGCTGTCTATCGAGTAAGGCTCCTATCAAGGGAGAATCTCACGTATAAACAAAAGAGGAAAAATGTAAGGAAATAACCTGAGGAAGCATAAAATATATATAGAATTCTGAAAGTGTCGATTGCTCTTATACCTGCTGATAGTTGGTACAGAGGAAAAATAGTAAACAAAATAGAAAACCAAAATTTATTCGGTATAGTAGAGGTTGTACTAAATTATAGCGAAGCATTTATCAGATACGAATATGAAATGAAACAAAATATGAGATACAAGAAAACAAACTCATAACGCAGTCGTGATGGAATTGAGAATCTTTAGATTTGCTTTGTATTAACTCTCAAAGTGTAAAAACTCTGTTACAATAGACACAAAAAGGTCCAACCTCTTTTCTTTCTTTCTATGGTATATTTATACAATTTTTACAATAAGATGGAATCTCAATTGTTACAAAATTTTTGGTTATGATAGGGAGGAGAGAAATCACTCCATTTCTTTTTCTCTGTCTTCACTTGGTGCCAGAAGTTTGTCCTCGCGCGTGCTCGGTACAGGTGACACATCTTTCAACCAGCTGAGATATCAGCCCTGACGGTTCTGCTTGACAGTTGGCCTCAAAAGAGTAACAATCTCGGGCTAATTACGACAGCCTGTCTTCCATTTGTCTGTCTATGATGTCGATAGCGCATAATTGCGCGCTTGGTTTAATCATGCATTTGTCTATTTGGACTATGTCCACCATAGTCACTTGGGAGATCTCAGCCAAATCTCTTTCCTCTTTTTCCTTTAAATCAAGCGAGATTTTTTCCATATTCATTTGAATCAATGCCTCGGCATTACCTCTGTTATCAATGCCTAGTAGATTGCCATCTATAGAACTAAAGGCCTCTTCTAAGGAATTCGTTACCCTTTTGGCTTGCAGCTTTCCTTACGCGATGCTGTGCTCCCATTCTCTTAATAGAATGTTTCCTCTGGTCTGCTCCGAAATGGTGAACCTGGGAGTACTTCTCAAATCCCTGTTGTTTGTGGCTATCACAGCCTCTTGGAAGGCAACCCGTGCTGCTCCAGCTTCCCTTTCTCTAGCAGTTAAATTCTCCAAAACTTGATTAACTAGCAAGTAGTTGTCCCGAATCACCTCTACCTTGCCGAGTAAATTTCGTTGGGCCGCAGAGACTCTGCTCCGAATCTCCATCGCCAGGGACTGAAACATCCTGATATTTATCACCTTGCTTTCAACGATTTCCACCCTCGCCTGCAACTATTCGATCAAATCTTTTTGTTGGTTTGCTTGCATCTGACCATCCCGAACCACCAGCTGTGCTTGTTCGAGCTTAGTCTTGAGCATCTCTATCTCATTTTTATCGACCAACCTTGCTTTCTTTATACCTACACTCACCTAGTCTTTGGCAGTCTCCGTTGTTGTGGCTAGTCTGGCTTCAAGGGTCTTGATGAGGCAATTTTTTCGTTTAAGCTGGTTTTTCAAAACCCCGACTGAAAATTGGTTCACTGTGGCATATGAACCTAATGTCCCAACTATTTCTGTTGCGAACTATTCATTTTTCTTGTCCTTCCCATCAGTCATAACTTTGTATTTCTTGACTGTCGATTCCCCTTCCTGGTAGAACTCTCTCTTTACTACTACCTTTCTTTTCTTATCGAAGAAGAACTCATTTGGAGGGAGCTCTTCCACCCTTATAGGCCTCAACTCTTCATTGAATATCCACCCTACGTCAATATTTCCCTGAGTCAATTGCAAGGGAGTAAACGATGTGATAGGATCTCTGATTTGTTTCGCTGATGGTCCTGGAGTAGTAACTGGACTCTGTTTCTTCGGTGGGTCAGGAGTCTTTATCTTTGCTTTTGGACTCTTATTTTTCTCTTCCCCGTCTTGGTGTTTTTCTTGATCGAGAGTTGCATCCTTGGAGCCTTCGACATCTTTTTGTTTTGCCTCCGTTGTACTCGGATTCTCACCTCGTAATACGACGGGAAGGAAACTGCGTCGATGTTCTTGGAATTTCAGAACATCAGCCCTCTCTTCGGGTGCCAATGTTTGGATCTGATCTAAATTCTCAGCATAAGATCTTGCGCCTTAGAAAATGTCATCCGAGGGTGAATTTTCGTGCTCAAATATCTTGAGCCTGCAACTGGCCAAATGATTACTCATGACCCTTTGTGAATCATGCTTCTTGTATTCAATGAGGACCAAATTTAGGTCTTCCAGGGCTGCTACCTCAGCTTTGGCGTGCCTGAAATCTAATAAAGAATATGAATTTAAATGAACAGAAAAAGGTGGCCATACCTTCTTTGAGTATCCCTTAAGCTCCTTTCTTATACCACCGATTATTGTTTGTCTAGCAACCTCACGACAAGTCAACTTGTCGGGAATGAACAATGGCAATGCATGCAGGGGAACAGAAGCCCCGAAAACTCTGAGATATGAAAATTCAGCTTCTACATACCAGTCTTCTATGCTGCTCAGATTTGTCACTATATTGTCCGAGATCCTGGGTGGCGGGTGACCGAAGATAGTGACATGCAGAGGCACCATCACCTAGTTGAAGATTTCATATACAAAATTTGCCGCTTTGTTTTCCCACAATTTCGCATGATAAATGTGGATAGACTCGTCTTCTGCTGGAGTCCAACTCCAGCTCATTAAGGGAAATGGTGTTAAAAAACACACGACGTCCATAATGTATGCATACATGAAAAATGAAGAGGTATTTCCACTCTCTTTCTGCGCCCGATACTCTGTGACCTGACTGGTCAAGCTATCAGATAACATTTTCACCCAATCGAAGGAACAACCTTCGTCAACCCGAAACATTAGAGGCACCCATGGAAGAAATAAATGTGAGGTTTCCTCTCTCCCATATAATCTGCATGTCATCATAGCTACATACTCGTACTGCGGTTCTAAGGAAGCTATTGAATATATGCCGTGGCTGTCAGCCCTGAACTTCGCAGCGTGAGAAACCCAATCTTTTATTAAGCTAGACATGGTTTTATCATACTATACACATTCCTTCTGTTTGAACTCGTCCAAGAATTCGACGCCATATGTATAGTCGGATGTTGTGGGCAACTTATACATGGCTTGCAGATGTTCAGGCCTGAAAGTCCCGATGGTGACCTTCTGCTCATTCGTGATGGTTCTGGTTGGTATGTCCACATGGTCTAATGCCCATTAGACCATGTCATAATATGGGAGCAATCGTGTCCTGGACGCTACTTTATGCATTCCCGATTGAATGACGATCTTATACTTGGTGGTTATGTTGTCTTTTTCATTGTCGCTGGAATCATCAGAATAATCCACCAATTCGGCCTACGAAACATCAGAAACGAACGACCAGTTCGGGACCAAGTCTATACTCTGAGGCGAAGTATCAGTGACATTATCCGAACCTTGTCCCGAAACCTCAACACTGGCCTTGGATGCTTTTCGCGGATCCATGCCTGGAGATCCTGCTTTAGCTCTTCTGCGATAAAAATACGTATACATACAGAATTTAACTCACTGAGAAAATGTGCTCTACGTAATATGGAAATGCATTGTTATAATGAACAATAGCCCTTATATATATTCGAAAACTCGGTACTTTTCAGAACAGGTCTGCCAAATCATGTTTAGAAATAAATTTTAGCAATAAAAACACAATCTTTATTCGTCGATTCACCCTATTTCATTATTAATGCCATAAATTTTGGCAGTTAGAAATGTCAGTTGGCATATGGAAGAAATAAGACTACCTCATAAATCATGCAATCATCAAAACATGGGAGGTGTTGATTTAGCTTAATTAATCCGGTTTTACCAATGTTAATTACTCTTTCGATACTCGTTGTATCAGGAATTTAGCTTTAATTCTTTGAACCTCTAACCCCCGAATTTGCAATGATCGATTTTGGTTAATAAAACCGCAATTGTGATTAGGTGCTTAATCGGTTACGTAATCATTTATATTCACCATATCGTGACTCGGAGCTTCAAAGGTAAGTTTCCGGAAGTTTTGATGCTGAGTTGCGAAACCGCGAGATCGCGAAAATACAACTTAATTAAAAGGGAAGATAAAGTCAGATTAAGTGATTAATTAATTATGTTCATATCCTTATCATGATTTCGCGAGTCGGGGCTTAGATAGTGTAACTTTTTAAAAAAGAAAACGTCGAGTGGTGAATTGCCGACAGAACTTTACCATGGTTTAGCTTTTACTTTTAACCTTGACATGGGTTACTAACATAAGGAATTCCTGGTCTCAGCTATCGGGGCTACGAAAATAAACTTTTGGATTTGGTGAATGCCGAGGTGCGAAAACCCGATGACGTTTAATCATGATTTAGGAGAACTTTACTCCCATAAAGCCCTAGGTGAAATTTTAAAGCGATTTCGTTGTTTTATTGTTTGGGACTTGTGAACTACATGATCTATAGCATCCAACATGCGAAATCCCAAGGTAGAACAAAAAGGGGGAAATTTATTTTTCCGAAAGGTAGAACTCGCCTCGAGAGTACAATAATCATCGCTGCTTGCGTGATAAGACTTCATAGATTTTGAAACCACGAACGGAAAATACGAAAACCGTCTTTCGATTTCGAACATTAAGACATGAAATTTGAGACAAGCTAAAAAAAACAAAGGTAGCTCCAACAGGTTCTAAGGGTCATAGAGCTTCTTTACTGTATATTCCTCACTATCCCTACCAACTATCAAGAACATTTTAATTTCCGCAACTGTGAAGAGTAATTTTTTTTATGCTTTAACAAGAGTGTTTTTTTAAGTTTTTCACTTTGATTTGGATGCTGTAAGAATCCTTTTTTTAACATGATTTAACAATGAATTTAATCTTAGAACAACTTACTCAGATCCTAGAAAAAGTCGGGGTCTCCTCTTCTCTGGAGGAGGAGATCTTGACAACAGCCGAAAGCTTATTCACTCCTCATGAGGTGAATGAAGAATCAACATATGAAGAACCTTGCATATTTAATGAAGAACCATTAGGCGTGCAAGAGGTCGAGGAGGACAATGAGGAGCTACCACATGATCTGAGTAAGACAAATTAGGTCTATGAAAGCCTGATCGAAGGCTGGTTTCAAGCAAGTACTAGGTTAGTTTCACTTAGTTTTCCTCATTTTATTAATTTAGAACTTCAAAAACTAATTTTGCACGCCCATACATATTCCCGACTTTCAATTGTGAAATTAAAAGATAACATATTTTTATTACTGTATTGTATGATCTGAGACACTTCAAATTTTTTCTTGTCGCATTCTCAGCCAAATATTTCCATTTCTTAAAAGTATAAAAAACATCATATTTTTGTTAAATGCAATAAACCCAAGTTTTTCTAGTTGCATCATCAATAAAAGTAACATAATAATAAGATCCACTAAGATATGATACCTGATATGGCATCCATACATCTTTATGCACAAGCTATAACCTTTCATTCTTATTTATCTTTCCAACTCTGAGAAACATGACTCTCTTTTGTTTTCCATAAACACAGTTCTCACAGAAATCCAAATCAATATGTTTAATATCTAGCAACAAATTTCTTTTGTGAAGTATCTTCATCCCCTTCTCACTCATGTGTCCAAGCCTATGATGCCATAGTGTTGTATCCACTCCCGTAGAATCTAAAGAGATAGATGAGTCAGTATTACCAGTACATAAATACAGTGTACCTTCCTTCTCTCCTTTTTCTATCACTGTTGATCCTTTGGTGACCTTCCATGCCTTATCTGTAAATATAGATATACATCCTTCACTTGCCAACTGCCCAGTTGAAATTGTATTTTTCCTTAGATCTGAAACATGTCTTACCTCTTTAAACAACCATTGATTTCCATTCTTTTTCTTTATTTGTATCTTTTCCATTCCAAAAAATTTGCATGGTGCATCATCACCCAAATGAACCTGTCCAAAATCACCTTAAACATAATCTAGAAAATGTTTCCTATGGGGTGTGGCATGAGATGAAGCCCCTGAATCTACTACCAAAGAATCATAAATATTATCTACAGAAAGAATCAAAGTATCTTGTAACACATCAACTATTACATTTGCTTCTTGATTTTTCTCATGTTGTCCATCTCTTTGTTTCTTTGTAGTCTTTCTTCCCACAATTTCAACACTCTATCTTTCCCAGTCAATATTTGGATCTACCCTTCATAGACTTCCCATGGTTTCCTAGACTCTTTCCTCTTTCCCTTTGTCTACCCCTGTTTTCCACAGTCAAAGCATTACCTAATGTCTCACCTGTGCTTTTCCTTCGCATTTCCTCACTAAGGATAAAAACAACAACATCATCAAACTTTAAGGTGTTTGAACTAGATACATAGTTACTTACAACCATGATCAAGCTATTCCATCTTTATGGCAATGAACATACAATCAAAAGAACCCTAATCTCATTATCAAAGCTCAATTTTATAGAACTTACCTAACTAGTGACCTTGTTAAACTCATTTAAATGGTCAGTAATAGACCCACCTTCTGACATATTCATATTAAACAAATACTTCATTAAAACTACCTTGTTGGAGGCTAAGGGTTTTTCATACAGTGAAGATAATTTCTTCATCAAATGCTTCATTATCTTTTTGCTTGAAATGTTAAAATCCATTGTCGCTGTTAGGCACAACCGTATTGTTCCCAATGCCTTTCTATCAAGAACATCCCATTCTTCATCTTTCATGCTCATTGAATTCTTTGCTTTTCCATTCAACAATATGTAAACTTTCTTATGATATATATAATATTCCATTTGCATCTTCCACAACTGGAATTTTTGGCCGTTAAATTTCTTGACCCTAAACTTTCCTTCTTCTTCCATTTCTCCCACTCGAACCACGAAATCTCTTTCCTGCGATATACCTTTCACTCTGATACCAGTTGTTAGAAAAATAGGATCGCAGATAAATAAAATAAATAAATGCGGAAACAAAACAAAAAAGATACACAATACAATAAATACATAGATATATGTGATTCACCCAGTGTGGGCTACATCCACCAAAGAAATTTCTAGGTCCTTCCTTTTATTATCCATCAAAATGAGGGGATACAACCTATAACACACCCGTTGTAACTTCCTCTTCTCTCTCTCACCGTCTCCTCTCTCAGAATACAATATTCACCATAATGCACAACCGCAATACAATTTGCCCATAAAAGAGGGTTGCCTTCTAGGGAAAAAAACCCTAACATAATCTCTACCATCAGATCTACGACTTAATGATGAATGGTAAATATTGACTATGAAATTACAATATACATTTACAAGGACATTTTTCCTTTGGGGCTTCACCCCCAAACCCCCGGAGGGGGGGAGATATGCCCCTACAACCCCCCCACGTGGAGGGGTGTATAATCTTCATGGGGTATAAACATAGCTGAAAACAAAGACCTCTTAATCATGAAGATAATCAGGCTCCACAGCCAACATTATGATTGATTTAAAATCTTTAATGTGGGTCAATATATTATTGATATTTCTAAATATTTTTTTGTTGGGTATGTGTTATATTCTTTGCACGAATAGTAGTGTCTGCGTTGTGCTGATCACGTAGGGGGGTTTTAGGGGGGCCCTCTAGGACCCCCCTTGGGGTGTGCAGGGTGGCGAAGCCCCCCGTGTGGGTGCTCTAGGGAAGCGCCCCCAAGAAAAAAAAATCCTTGAGAAATGGCTCACTTTTTGCCTCATTTTTCGTGTTGAATCGATTTTTTTCCATTGTTGGGAGGTTTTTCGGCACATGGTTTTTTCCAATGGTTTTCTATTTCCAGTTAATGAATTCGGGTTGTTGACTAATCCAAGTCATTGGGTTAGGGTTTTGGATGCCACTAGATCCTATATGTATATTGTATTGTAAACAATGTATCACTATGAATGAATATAGAATATGTTGGTTTTCCCAATTTGGGTTTCCAGGGGAAAAACCTCTGTGTAATGTTTGTATTTTCCATTCTATCTTTTCTGTTCTTTTACTGAAAATATGTTTGCAGTAAATATTGTACAAGGTTAAAATCTACATTTTTTTTTCCAAAAAAAATTTGTGTTTTTATTAATAACCTCTTCAAAGAGAACACAAATGACATTAAAAAAAGTACATTAATAATTCATCCAGAGATCTATGAAAGTCTATAATTATATAAAAAATAAGATAGAAACTATAATGTTTAAGGTTAGGTCCATGGTTCATGAATAGATGCATGTCCTTCTAACTATTTTCATGAATATGTTCATGAATATATTTCAAGAGAACATTTGTAGCACTATTCATTTCCTTCTAACTATGAAAGATAGATCTATATGAGAAATATTTCAATAGATTGAGAAATTCATCATAGAAGGGTCATAATATGAAATTCCTAAGAAGAATTTATTTTCACATTGATTGTATAACCAACTTTGAATTTCAAAAATTTGTAATTGGGTTATACCCAATTTGTGCTAGTTTTAGGACTTGTTTTAAATCCATCAATTTATAGAAGTTGATAGTTTCTTGGAAAATTCCATCTTTAAAAGAAATACTATGATTTGAATATAACTACATAATGACTCATGAACCTCCTTTAGAAGTGTTCCCTTGTGACACACCATCAAAAAATTCCAATCGAATATCCTTGTCTATTCACACTTCACCTTGAATATGAGAGATCATTTTTTCTTACACCTAAGGGTAGGCATTTAAAATAATCAAGGAATGAACAACACATTTGAGAGGAAGTGTGTCTTTGTATTCAAACAACTTTATATTTCTAGAAAAACATACACCCTAAACTATGTTAATTTGAAGTTATCTAATATTGGAAGCACCCTCTCTATTGTATCATGTTCTGAAGGCTTTGTCAAGACTTACTCCTTCCCAGAGATTCCCAATCCCTATAAATATTTCCACCCTTTTTCATACTTCCTTAGGGTATACACATTCCAACATGATATGAAATATAGTTTCTTTTTCTTGGTGACATTGATAACACAATCTTGGCCCTATAAAATTCCTCTTTTGAAGAAAATACCATGTGGGAGACTTGTTATGTAAGCTCATACATTTAAAATTCTTTTTTTTAGCTGGGCATTTTAATTTCCATATAATTTTCAACAACCAAATATGTTGTTCTTCTCTTCCTTCTTCATCTAGTGCTTTATAGCCTTTTATGGGAACACATCCTCTATCTAGATTCAATGAACAAATTAGTTGATCCTCTCATTCCTTAAGCCTAACATTCATACCTATTAGGAGATATATTTATATTTTCCATTATTCTGCAATCTCTACACCCAAACCAATTTATTTCCATGATAACCACTATTAGTCCCAAGTATTGGACCTTACATAATATGAAAATTGTGTAATATTGAAGTAACATTTATTCCTTTACTCCTGATTCATCTTAAAGGAAATTATGTGCATACCTTTTGTCTCTGCCTAGTGGTCAAGACTAATTTTTACTTTATTCCCTTTTCCAGTTTTCCAAATCAACCAATTGTCAATAAAATGGAAAGCATAGGTAACAAAATTCTAGATTAATGAGGCATTATTTTTCTATTTAATTAGATTTCTAATCCAATATTCCACTACATTAGGGGATATATACTTATCTCTTACTACTTCAACCAACAAACCTATTCTTTGAAATAGCCTCCATACATTTTTGTAGAAAATCCTTTGAAAAGAGAAAGTGATTTTTAAGGTCCTATCCTCCAATGGATTTTTATAATGACATTATTTTCCAAGAGGCCAACACCATTCCTTTTATTTCTTGGTCTCCAGACCAAATAAAGTTATTTCAAAGTTTCCTAATGATTTCCAAAACACTTTTTGGGACCCAGGGAAGTGATATGCAGTCAACTAAAATTGCTTCCAGAATTGCTTTACTAAAACCAAATGGCCTCCCTTGCACAACCATCTAATGAACCAAGTGTTTATTTTCTTCTATTACTCTAGTCCTTGTTCCAGATCATTCATCTTATAGGGAAATAGTTGATTAATAAATTGTTTTCCTTCTTAGACATGTTTGTAGCATATCCACTACTAACCCAACAAAAACTTTTGATTCCCATTAAATAAATGCATTCAACATGATAAAAAAACTCATGCATCTAATATGAAATTTAAATATTTGAACGCACATCATTTTATGTAGACATAGGAGCATCCAATTATTGAAAAACATACAATAAAATGAACAACAATTAAACTCATCATTTAACAAGAATGGACATGGTGATTAAGGACACTTATCTTTGCAATCATGCAAGCAACCATAGAGGACAAACGTTCTACCCAACCGTAGACTTACTACTCCATATCTCTCATCACCAATTCACCTCTGAGTTGGGACTATGAATCCACAATAAAGGATATGTGCTATGGGTGTTTACTATCCACTCATAGATCAATAAAAACCCATTAACAAAATCACAACAAGTTAATTTCCTATGGTCATTCCAATCCACCAAATCTCTTTCCCCTCATCATGTGTAATAGAAGAAATGGGATTTCATTTTCTACAACACATTCCTTGAATTTATCCAAATTCCCTCCTAGGCTCCAACATAGGTTGGCCAGGATGTCTCTCTGTTGGGGACTCCAGGAATTTATAGCTGAAACAGAAAAAAATACTAGTGCTAAACTCATATTCTTTTGGGTAATTTCCCAGCAAAAAATCACTCATGTCACAATCATCCTACTTCATGCAATCACCAACTCCAAGAAGTTGTCCTCCATACCCATTATGTCTTCCTGCTACTTCCAAGCACTCCACACACTTTTCCTTAAAAATACCTTCTTTCCTCATTTGAATTCCCTTTTTCTCATGCAAGTTGACTCTCAGATCTTCCAAAGTTGATTTCACTCATGCCCATGCTTTCAATAACTATGTGAAGTGACTTTTCCCACCAATCCCTCACCCATACTCAATGATTGGGCTTAGAAACACATGTATTCAATGAAGGGAAAACATAAGATTCATACAAAAATAATTTTAGAAAGGTGGCTTGGGATTAATAGGCATGCATAATTTTCCATTGGGCCCCCTCTCTTGGAAACTTAGCCCCCATGACTCCATCTTGTTTCCATATGCATTTTCTCTTATAATTTTTGATATACCATGTTTACATATTGCATTGCTTGGTTCATGACCATACATCATATTTACATTATGTATCACTAATTTGGCGATTAAAAGTAAGGATTTTACAATCCCCCTTAAGGACATCATAGAGTTGTCCATATTAATGACCACTCTAGTTTCTTTACAAAACAAATATACAATACCCTTGAATTTATCAAAGACCCTTTTGGTGCCTTAAAAAAAATTAGTGTATCATCTACAAATAGTACATGTGTGATATTGCATGATGCTCCAATAGGTATCCCTTTATATTGACATTTCTTTCTACTTCTTTAACTAGCTTAATTAAACCTTTAACTATGAAAATAATGAGAAAGGAGGATAAATAACATCAATGATCTAAAAAAACAATTATTACATCATTTAATAATACAACAAAAAATACATAAGATAAAATTATATAAATTAAAATTAATCTAATGTAAATCCAACTTACCCTATCATAAACTTTATACAGGTCCACTTTCATCACCATAAATCTTTGGATTCATACTTTTATTATATGAATGCATTCTTAGACACCACCAACAACCTCATAAATTTTCTTTCCCTCTAAGAACCCTGCAATTTTATTTTAGTTTATATATGTTTAAAAAACACTACAAAATAACGCCTAAACCCTAAGTTTTCTCGTCTACACATCGCAAACTGTAAACAATAGCTTGCGGCATGAATAGTTTCACTCGAGTTTTATTAATGAAATTTCTCATAAAATATATTGTTTAATCTTTTTAGTTTTTTATAATTATAATAATAATATTTTTTTGCATAATTATAATAAATTTACATTGATTAATATAAGTGATTTATTATAACATATAAATTTTAATATAATATATTTCTTATATCAATGGACTATGATTAATTAACATAGTTTATATAAATAATTTATGAATATAAAATATGAATTAAAATTAAATTAAATTAATGTTTATGAATAATTTATGAGTATGATGATGATTAACATCCATTAAGACTGAATTGTTCTATCGGACCTTAAGAGGGTAAGTGATTACTTGTGATTATTTAGAATTTTGTTTATGTGCTAAAAAATCATTAAGAGAATCTTTCCAAGATGACAATAGCTTTGTTGAGTTAAGAGGTTAGGAAGGTTGGTAGTGTGACAAATATTTTGAAAATGAGATCTAATATGGGTATAGGCTAGACAATACAAGAGAAAGTGTTTTTCATCAGCAACCTTCTTAGTGTCACAAAGGTGACACACTCTTTCATCCCATGGTGTCTTAGGAATTTACCAACGCCCAGTTTCACTATGGAGCTCGTGAGAATTTGTTCTTATCTTAGCAATGCTTATTTTTTTCTTTACACTTGGAAAAACATATAAGTAATTTTGATCTTCTAGACTAGGGTTAATTACTTCCTTATAATACATTAATTTTATTTTTTCTTCTCTCTTTATCACACCACATTTTCTCCTTAAATTTTGATTTGACATTTTTTTTAATAGTATCTTTATTCTGCAAAATGGTGTCTTCCATGATTCCCCAATAGTTTAGCCAAGATTGAGCATATTTATACCATCATCACTTGAGTCAATGGTGGTTACGACTCGATTTTGAAGCAATTTTAGGAAACATCTTGTCTTCCATGTTTTTTAATTTGTTCTTATACATTACGTATCTAGTCATAGCCATGCTCTCAATGGGGGAGAGGATTGTTTCTAAGAGGAGGATGGGATAGGGTGTATTTCCTTTATTTTGATATTATAGGTTATAAAATTCCTTTGTATTTTCTCCAAGATTCATGAGAGATACTAAAGCCCCATACTTCACATCCATAAAGAATAACATGTGTAACAAGAGTCTCAAAGAAGAGTTTCTTCTTATCCCAAATCCAAAAATCAATTGATTTACAATTGTTTTCAAGCCCATAATAAGATTTCCATCCCCCAATAATCCTTTTCTCATTGCTATAATTTCAGTTGAGCTTGTGGTGAATATCAATTCCAAGATATTTGTATGAAGTCACTTCCTCCAAGTTGTTGTTGTCATATACAAAGGTATCATAAGTGATCTTATTGGATTTAATAATTGTGACCTTAGTCCTATCAATATTAACAGTCATACCCATATTGGAGCAAAAGTACTTGAGGATTCTTAGTTGATTTTGAAGATCATATGGACTCTTTGCCATAAGAATGATTTCATTGGAATAAAGAAGAATATTAATGACTATACCAGTGAGCGTAGGGCTGACACAACCTGATTTTTCCAAGCAATCTTCTAACTTGTCAATGTATATCCCAAGAAGGGTAGGGGACAAGGGACAACCTTATTTGACTCCAATATTGCAGTTAATCTCTTTTGACCATCCCTCAGTGTTTTTAAACTTAGAAATAACGTTATCATACATCCTTATTGCAAAATCCTTCAACTCAAGAGGCACATTTATCTCTTCCGACCTATTTCAAAGGTTTTTCCTAGGAACCATGTCAAAAGCTTTTCTAAAGTCAACAAAAGAACAAAAAATATTGGTTTTAGTATAGCGGAACTCCTCTGCAATGATCCTAATGGTAACAAGATGGTCCAAAGTTGAATGATATCTCCTAAACGTTTCCTATCCATTAGCTCTTTTATCGTGACTTTCTAGCCAAAGGGTAATCTTCTTTTCCAAAATAATTCTATAAAGCTTGGCTAAAATCGGGCTAATCATAATGGTCCTATAATTAGAGGGAATGTTTCTATCCACATTTTTAAAAATAGAAACAATGAGGCTTTGCGTGCAGGGTTTAGGGAAGCCCTTCTTGACTGCTAAATTGAAGATATTGTGTATGTAAGGGATAAGGATAGGCCCTCCGATTTTAAAAATTTAATCTTAGTAGACTTCAATGTCCTTATCTTTCCCATTTGCAAGTCACTTAACCCCAATCTCTATGTCATCTAAAGAAAAAACTTCATCCTTTGTAGGGACAATAGGAATGGTGTCCATGGCATTAGGGAACTCTTAAACACTTTTAAGGTAGGAATTTCAATCCCTTAAGGGAATCCTATTATTTTATCTAGTATTGCAGTTTAGAATTTGTCTCTAGAACTTCTCAGGATCCAACTTATATAGTTGTGAAAGTTTATCTTGCCTTTTATTGATATAGTACCTTATTTTACTTTTAATTAGGTATTTGTACGTATCGATCTTATCAAGTTTTAAGGACTCATTAGAAGCATCCCTAATGGATTTCCTAGCAATTTTACAATCTGTATCATACCTAGGGTTGGTCGGTCTATTATTATTTTTATAGGACACCTCAAAAGAGAACTTGTAAATAGAAGTGGAAAGGGTAGTTGTAAAATTATGATAGAGTTCTTCAATGTTGTCCTTATAAGTTAGGAGATTTAATATATTATTTAAATCCTTTAAGAAAATGTCAACTTTACATTTTTCAAAGTGCAAACTCCTTTGATTATCAAAATTATCTTCAATGATGCTCATGTGCATGGAAAAGTTTAGAGTTAGGGTTAAAGGTTTATGATCAAAGTCAAGCTCATGGTGGAAACAGGGATATCAAATATCACATAATCTACGACACTACTACCTAGCCCATGAATACAAGTCATCTTGTTGGAGTTTGGACACTTCATTATTCCATTGCAAATTATTAGGCCTTGAGAGTTGTAGAGCTTGACCAACTCAATACCAAACAAATTCTCAATTAGGTCTTCAGAGCTTCTTTTGTAGCTATTAGATAAAACAAGGCCTCATCTAGCCATAAAGGATTATGGTTGGAATCAGTACTTAAAAGAGTATCTTGTTTAGTTGCAGTCCTAGTATTAAAGTTTCCTAGAAGGAGGATATTACCTTCATTTTTCAAACTATAAATATCTTGTTCTAAATTATTATAGGGACAATTGTTATCTAGATTGTTTTTCTTATAAAAAGCAGAATTAATAGGTGCAAAATAGGATATTTCTATATACATCTTCTTAGCATTAGTGTCTGGAATTTCTATCCAAATGTATTGATTGAGAGGGTCGATCTTATGAAGTTGAATGTGAAGAGAAATGATCTTTCTAATATAACAAGCTATGCCTCATATCCCTCTACGGTGGGATTTTTTGTTCCATGCCGACCACAAGACAAATCCTTCTATGTTAGGGACATTAGATTCCTCATGCTCCCAAGTTTCAACTAGACAAATAATATCAATATCACTCGGGATCCAACTTATCATAGAATCTTTGTGCCATGGAAAGCCACGACAGTTCCAAAAAAAGATCCCGAGTGCCCCAAATTCCTATTTATTATTATCCTTGTGGTCTCTATCCTTCTCGTATATAAAATATGAATATAGATAATTTTAAAATTATATTTATATATTTATATGAATAAAAAGTTTATAGTAATAAAAGGTGTACTTTATAGTATTATAAATTTAACTATATTAATTTTATGTCGATTCGATATAAATCCTCTTCGCCCAACGATTTGACTTGTAAAGTCTACGAAGGTATACATACCTACTCCCTGACTGGTAAAGTCTACAGAGGTATACATATACTACCCCCCTTTGGATTTGAACTTGTGACCTCTTAGGAGGAAACACATGTTCTTAACCATTAAACCCACTTAGGCTATATATATATATATATATATATATATTTTATTTTATCGATGATGATGATGATGATGATGATGATAATGATGATGATGATGATGATTAACATCCAGTAAGACTGAATTGGTCTATCGGACCTTAAGAGGGTAAGTGATTACTTGTGATTCTTTAGAATTTTTTTTTCTGTGCTCGAAAAGCATTAAGAGAAGCTTTCCAAGATCACCATACTTGTGTTGAGTTAAGAGGTTAGGAAGGTTGGTAGTGTGATAAATATTTTGAAAATGAGATCTAATATGGGTATAGGCTAAACAATCTAAGAGAAAATGCTTTTCATATTCAACCTTCTTAGTGTCACAAAGGTGACACACTATTTCATCCCATGGCGTTTTAGGAATTGACGAACGCCAAGTTTCACTATTGAGCTCGTGAGAATTTGTTCTTATCTTAGCAATGCTTATTTTTTTCTTTACACTTGGCAAAATAGATAGATAATTTTGATCTTCTAGATTAAGGTTGATTACATCTTTATAATACCTTAATTTTATTTTTTCTTCTAACTCTTTATCACACCACATTTTCTCCTTAAATTTTGATTTGACGTTTTTTTTAATAGTATCTTTATTCTGCAAAATGGTTTCTTCCATGATTCCCCAGTAGCTTAACCAAGACCGACTGTCTTTATGCCATCCTCGCTTGAGTTGATAGTGGTTATGACTTGATTTTGAAGCAATTTTAGTAGCCTCTTGTCTTCCATGCTGTTTAACTTGTTCTTATACATTAGGTATCTAGTCATATCCATGCTCTCAATGGGGGAGAGGCTTGTCTCTAAGAGGAGGATGGGATAGAGCGTATTTTCTTTAATTTTGAGATTATAGATTATAAAATTCCTTTGTATTTTCTCTATCTTTCTCCAGGATTCACGAGAGATACTACAACCCCAGACTTCACATCCATAAAGAGGAGTTTCTTCTTATCCCTACTCCAAAGATCAACTGATTTACAATTGTTTTCAAGCCCATAATAAGTTTTCCATCCTTCAATAATCCTTTTCTCAATGCTATAATTCCAATTGAACTTGTGGTGAATATCAATTCCAAGATATTTGTATGAAGTCACTTCCTCCAAGTTGTTGTTGTCATATACAAAGGTATCATAAGAGATCTTATTGAATTTAATAATCATAACCTTAATCTTACCCATATATAACCTTAGTCTTAATTATAATATTAAGAGTCATACCCATATATATTCTCTTTTTATATATATATATATATTCTATTCATAAATTCGAAATTAAAATACATATTTTACAAATAATTTTAAATTTTATGAATAAATAAAAATAACTCATTTGAAGAATTTATAAATTAATAGTAAACATTTAATACTTAAAAAATCATTTAAAAGAATATTAAATATATACTATAATATTTTTAAAAATAAAGTCTCTTTTCACGTAAGAACTCAAAGTCACGAAGTGTAAAGTTTCTATCCGTACACAATTTTGCTATTATTCTAATTATAATTATCCATTATCCATTAACGTGGAGCAGCTTATCACGACTTCTTTATAACCAAACGACTTCTTTCTAAACAAACGTATTACTAAATTACAAAGCTAATGCGTTAAGTCTGAAGAACAGTAAACAAACGACTGCCATTATTTCATTACTTCTGGTTTGAAAATTATAAATTACACAACCACCATCGGAATGATATGAAAATTATAAATTTATGGAGGCATTTGGACGGTTTTGCTGCGGGCGGATGGAGGGGGACGACAGGACGGACATTGTGGATCAAATCTGTCTGCTGGAGGAGTAATTTTTTCGAGGCACTTCGCGTGATATAGATGGCCGCAACTCAGCACAGCAATAGTAGGAGAGTCAGTATTAGGCCTACCTGCGAACAGAAACCGTTTACATAAACCGCAA
>JASDQU010309419.1:101791-113593 GCA_032191745.1 Picea mariana
ATAACAACTAAAGAAACAAAACTACAATGCATAAGGAAATTAGAACCAAAATTAATCAAACAATTGACCAATATTCATGCCACCAATGAAGAGTTTATATTAGTGGGAAAACACCAAATAAAAAGGGGGACTTATGGATCCCCTCTTCTTCCAAGGGAGGGCTCTTGAGTCCCTTGTGTGAGAGCTCTTCTTACAAATAGAAAACTACAAGGGAAATGGTGAAGAAATCCAAGCTTATTTCCTCAAGAGGGGTGAGGTGAATATGAGATGATGCTAGTATGCTCCAAGAAGGAAAGAGGTTCCTTGTAGGAGAATAGAGGCAGCATAACAATAAAATGAGATTCTTGAATTCATTGTGCACCCATGGCTTATTTTTATAGCAAATCTTTGAGGAATCATCCAACCAGTCTTTAGTGTGAAAAGGGGCCCATTAGAGCACCCTTAGGTCTTTGACCAGCCCCCCACTCGGATTCAACTTGGATTTGAGGGTCAAATTGACTTAGGAGCTGAACCGGAAGTAGCTGAGGGGCCGACAAGAACCATAAATGCGTCGTTCTCAGGTGTGTGCGTCTTTTTGCGTACACAGTCACACGTCGGACGCATGTGCACTTTTCTGATTTTTCCGACCTGCGCATGTGTGTGCGCTTCGTATAGTGCTTCTATGCATGTTAATTTTTTAATTAGTTGTATAGTTTGTGCCCTTTGGAAATGCATTTTTGGGGCTATGAATGAACTAATAGGTGTTTGGAGATGCTGGATTCCTGTAACCATTTGCGGATGAAATTTTAGTGATAACATTCAGTACCTGAACTCACACACTTTGCCACACGGACCATGACTCATCTAATACTAACTCTAACTGAAAAAATGATGGTGCTAACACCTGCAACTGATATTTATACATGACCTTCTCATTCAATATGGAAAATATACTCCTAATGATTTTTTGGTTTTCATAATCCCATAAGAGATAACCAAAATAATTAACACCATATCCAATAAAGATGCACTTCTTGGATTTTTCTTCAAGCTTTGTTCTATTTTCTTTATCCATATGGGAAAATGATTCAAAATCGAAAGTCTTTAGAAATTAATGGTTTACCTTTTTACCTGTCCATGCCTCCTCTGGAATGCCACCATCCAAAGAAATGGAAGGTCCTTTGTTTATCAAGTAAACATCAGTATCTACAACATCTTCCCAAAACTATAAGGGAAATGTTGCATGCAATATGATACTCCTTGCACGCTCCATGATTGTCCTGTTCATCCTTTTTGAGACACCATTTTCTTGTGGTGTTCCTGGAACTGTCTTCTCTCTATGAATCCCATGGCATGAACAATAATCACCAAACGCCTTGTTGTTGTATTCATCTCCATTGTATGATCTGAGACACTTCAACTTTTTTCCTGTTGCATTCTCAACCAAATATTTCCATTTCTTAAAAGTATAAAAAACATCATATTTTTGTTGAATGCAATAAACCCAAGTTTTTCTAGTTGCATCATCAATAAAAGTAACATAATAATAAGATCCACCAAGATATGATGCCTGATATGGCCCCCATACATCTTTATGCACAAGTTATAACCTTTCATTCTTCTTTATCTTTCCAACTCTAAGAAATATGACTCTCTTTTGTTTTCCATAAACACAGTTCTCACAGAAATCCAAATCAATATGTTTAATATCTAGCAACAAACTTCTTTTGTGAAGTATCTTCATCCCCTTCTCACTCATGTGTCCAAGCCTATGATGCAATAGTGTTGTATCCACTCCCGTAGAATCTAAAGAGATAGACGACTCAATATTACCAGTGCATAAATACAATGTACCTACCTTCTCTCCTTTTTCTATCACTGTTGATCCTTTGGTGACCTTCCATGCCTTATCTGTAAATATAGATATACATCCTTCACTTGCCAACTGCCCAATTGAAATTGTATTTTTCCTTAGATCCGGAACACGTCTTACCTCTTTAAACAACCATTGGTTTCCATTCTTTTTCTTTATTTGTACCTTTTCCATTCCAACAAATTTGCATGGTGCATCATCACCCAAATGAACCTATCCAAAATCACCTTGAACATAATCTAGAAAATGTTTCCTATGGGGTGTGGCATGAAATGAAGCCCCTGAATCTACTACCAAAGAATAAAAAATATTATCTACAAAAAGAATCAAAGTATCTTGTAACACATCAGCTATTACATTTGCTTCATGATTTTTCTCATGTTGTCCATCTCTTTGTTTCTTTGTATCTTTGTAGTCTTTCTTCAAATGTCCTTTCTTCCTGCAATTTCAGCACTCTATCTTTCCCAGTCAATATTTGGATCTACCCTTCATAGACTTCCCACGGTTTCCTGGACTCTTTCCTCTTTCCCTTTGTCTACCCCTATTTTCCACAGTCAAAGCATTACCTAATGTCTCACCTATGCTTTTCCTTCGCATTTCCCCACTAAGGATAACAACAACAACATCATCAAACTTTAAGGTGTTTAAACCAGATACATAGTTACTTATACCCATGATCAAGCTATTCCATCTTTTTGGCAATGAACATACAATCAAAAGAACCCTAATCTCATCATCAAATCTCAATTTTATATAACTTACCTAACTAGTGACCTTGTTAAATTCATTTAAATGGCCAGTAATAGACCCACCTTCTGACATATTAATATTAAACAAACACTTCATTAAAACTACCTTGTTGGAGGCCGAGGGTTTTTCATATAGCGAAGATAATTTCTTCATCAAATCCTTCATTGTCTTTTTGCTTGAAATATTAAAAGCCACTGTCGTTGTCAGGCATAATTGTATTGTTCACAATGCCTTTCTATCAAGAATATCCCATTCTTCATCTTTCATGCTCGTCGACTTCTTTGCTTTTCCATTCAACAGTATGTAAACATCCTTATGATATATATAATATTCCATTTGCATCTTCCACAACTGGAATTTTTGGCTATTAAATTTCTCGACCCTAAACTTTCCTCCTTCTTCCATTTCTCCCACTCGAACTAGGAAATCTCTTTCCTGCGATATACCTTTCACTCTGATACCAGTTGTTAGAAAAATAGGATCGCAGAGAAATAAAATAAATAAATGCGGAAACAAAACACAGAAGATACACAATACAATAAATACATAGACATATGTGATTCACCCAGGGTGGGTTACGTCCACCAGAGAAATTTCCAGGTCCTTCCTTTTATTATCCATAAAAATGAGGGGATACAACCTACAACACACCCGTTGTAACTTCCTATTCTCTCTCTCACTGTCTCCTCTCTCAGAATACAATATTCACCATAATGTACAACCGCAATACAATTCACCCATAAAACAGGGTTGCCTTCTAGGGAAAAAAACCCTAACATAATCTCTACAGTTAGATATGTGACTTAATGATGAATGGTAAATATTGACTATGAAATTACAATATACATTTACAAGGAATTGTTTTCTTTGGAGCTTCACCCCCAAACCCCCGGAGGGGGGGAAAGATGCCCCTACAACCCCCCTGCATGGAGGGGTGTATAGTCTTTATGGGGTATAAACATAGATGAAAACAAAGACCTCTGAATCAGCAAGATAATCAGGCTCCACAACCAACATAATGATTGATTTAAAATCTTTAATGTGGGTCAATATATTATTGATATTTCTAAATAATTTTTTGTTATGTGTTATATTCTTTGCATGAATAGTAGTGTCTGTGTTGTGCCGAGAACGTAGATGGGTTTTAGGGGGGGGCTCTAGGACCCCCCTTGGTGTGTGCAGGGTGGCGAAGCCTCCCACATGGGTGTTCTGGGGCAGCGCCCTCGAGAAAAAAAACATCCTCGAGAAATGGCTCACTTTTTGCCTCGTTTTTCGTGTTGACTCAATTTTTGTGTCCATTGTTGGGAGGTTTTTCGGCACATGGTATTTTCCAATGGTTTTCTATTTCCAGTTAATGAATTCGGGTTGTTGACTAATCCAGTTCATTGGGTTAGGGTTTTGGATGCCACCAGATCCTATATGTATATTGTATTGTAAACAATGTATCACTATGAATGAAGATAGAATATGTTGGTTTTCCCAATTTGGGTTTCCAGGGGAAAAACCTCTGTGTAATGTTTGTATTTTCCATTCTATCTTTTCTGTTCTTTTACTAAAAATATGTTTGCAGTAAATATTGTATAAGGTTAAAATCTGCATTTTTTTTTCCAGAAAAAAATTGTGTTTTTATTAATAACCTCTTCAAAGAGAACACATATGACATTAAAAAAAAGTACATTAATAATTCATGCAGAGATCTATGAAAGTCTATAATTATATAAAAAATAAAATAGAAACTATAATGGTTAAGGTTAGGTCCATGGTTCCTGAATAGATGGATGTCCTTCTAACTATATTCATGAATATGTTCATGAATATATTTCAAGAGAAGATCTGTAGCACTATTCATTTCCTTCTAACTATGAAAGATATATGTATATGAGAAATATTTCAGTAGATTGAGAAATTCATCATAGAAGGGCCATAATGTGAAATTCCTAAGAACAATTTATTTTTACATCGATTGTATAACCAACTTTGAATTTCAAAAATTTGTAATTGGGTTATACCCAATTTGTGCTAGTTTTAGGACTTGTTTTAAATCCATCAATTTATAGAAGTTGATAGTTTCTTGGAAAGTTCCATCTTTAAAAGAAATACTATGGTTTGAATATAAATATATAATGACTCATGAACCTCCTTTAGAAGTGTTCCCCTATGATACACCATCAAAAAAATCCCATCGAATATCCTTGTCTATTCACACTTCACCTTGAATATGAGAGATCAATTTTTCTTACACCTAAGGGTAGGCATTTAAAATAATCAAGGAATGAACAACACATTTGAGGGGAAGTGTGTCTTTGTATTCAAACAACTTTACATTTCTAGAAAAACATACACCCTAAACTATGTTAAGTTGAAGTTATCTAATATTGGAAGTACCCTCTCTATTGTATCATGTTCTGAAGGCTTTGTCAAGACTTACTTCTTCCCAGATATTCCCAATCCGTATTAATATTTCCACCCTTTTTCATACTTCCTTAGGGTATACACATTCCAACATGATATGAAATATAGTTTCTTTTTCTTGGTGACATTGACAACACAATCTTGGCCTTATAAAATTCCTCTTTTGAAGAAAATACCATGTGGGAGACTTGTTATGTAAGCTCATACATTTAAAAATCTTGTTTTTAGCTGGGCATTTTAATTTCCATATAATTTTCAACAACTAAATATGTTGTTCTTCTCTTCCTTCTTCATCTAGTGCTTTATAGCCTATTATGGGAACACATCCTCTATCTAGATTCAATGGCCAAATTAGTTGATCCTCTCATTCCTTAAGCCTAACATTCATACCTATAAGGAGATATATGTATATTTTCCATTATTCTACAATCTCTACACCCAAACCAATTTATTTCCATGATAACCACTATTAGTGCCAAGTATTGGACCTTGCATAATACAAAAATTGTGTAATATTGAAGTAACATTTATTCCTTAACTCCTGATTCATCTTAAAGGAAATTGTGTGTATACCTTTTGTCCCTGCCTAGTGGTCAAGACTAATTTTTACTTTATCCCCTTTTCCAGTTATCCAAATCAACCAATTGTCAATAAAATGGAAACCATAGGTAACAAAATTCTAGATTAATGAGGCATTATTTTTCTATTTGATGAGATTTCTAATCCAATCCTCCACTATATTAGGGTATATATACTTATCTCTTACTACTTCAACCAACAAACCTATTCTTTGAAATAGCCTCCATACATTTTTGTAGCAAATCCTTTGAAAAGAGAAAGTGATTTTTGAGGTCCTATCCTCCAATGGATTTTTATAATGACATTATTTTCCAAGAGGCCAACACCATTCCTTTTATTTCTTAGTCTCTAGACCAAATAAAGTTATTTCAAAGTTTTCTAATGATTTCCAAAACACTTTTTGGGACCCAGGGAAGTGATATCTAGTCGACTAAAATTGCTTCCAGAACTACTTTACTAAAACCAAATGGCCTCCCTTGCACAACCATCTAATGATCCAAGTGTTTATTTTCTTCTATTACTCTAGTCCTTGTTCCAGATCATTCATGCACCAAGTGTTTATTTTCTTCTATTACTCTAGTCCTTGTTCCATATCATTCATCTTATAGGGAAATAGTTGATTAATAAATTGTTTTCCTTCTCAGAAATGTTTGTAGCATATCCACCACTAACCCAACAAAAACTTTTGATTCCCATTAAATAAATGCATTCAACATGATAAAAAAACTCATGCATCTAATATGAAATTTAAATATTTGAATGCACATCATTTTATGTAGACACGGGAGCATCCAATTATTGAAAAACATACAATAAAATGCACAACAATTAAACTCATCATTTAACAAGAATGGACATGGTGATTAAGGACACTTATCTTTGCAATCATGCAAGCATCTATAGAGGACAAACGTTCTACCCAACCATAGACTTACTACTCCATATCTCTCATCACCAATTCACCTCTGAGTCGGGACTATGAATCCACAATAAAGGATGTGTCCTATGGGTGTTCATTCTCCACTCATAACTCAATAAAAACCCATTAACAAACTCACAACAAGTTAATTTCCTATGGTCGTTCCAATCCACCAAATCTCTTTCCCCTCATCATGTGTAATCGAAGAAATGGGATTTCATTTTCTACAACACATTCCTTGAATTTATCCAACTTCCCTCCTAGGCTCCAACACAGGTTGGCCAGGAAGTCTCTCTGTTGGGGACTCTAGGAATTTAGAGCTGAAACAGAAAAAAATACTAGTGCTAAACTCATATTATTTTGGGTAATTTCCCAGCAAAAAATCACTTTTGTCACAGTCATCCTACTTCATGCAATCACCAACTCCAAGAACTTGTCCTCCATACCCATTATGTCTTCCTGCTACTTTCAAGCACTCCACACACTTTTTCTAAAAACTACCTTCTTTCCTCATTTGAATTCCCTTTTTCTCATCCAAGTTGACTCTCAGATCTCCCAAAGTTGATTTCACTCAGGCCCATGCTTTCAATAACTATGTGAAGTGACTTTTCCCACCAATCCCTCACCCATATTCAATGATCGGGCTTAGAAACACATGTATTCAATGAAGGGAAACACAAGATTCATACAAAAATAATTTTAGAAAGGTGGCTTGGGATAAATAGGCATGCATAATTTTCCATTGGGCCCCCTCTCTTGGAAACTTAGCCCCCATGACTCCATCTTGTTTCCATATGCATTTTCTCTTATAATTTTTGATATACCACGTTTACATATTACGTTGCTTGGTTCACGACCATACATCATATTTACATTATGTATCGCTAATTTGGCGATTAAAAGTAGGGATTTTAAAATCCCCCTTAAGGACATCATAGAGCTGTCCATATTAATGACCACTCCAGTTTCTTTACAAAACAATATACGATACCCTTGAATTTATCAGAGACCCTTTTGGTGCCTTAAAACAAAATTAGTGTATCATCTACAAATAGTACATGTGTGATATTGCATGATACTCCAATAGGTATCCCTTTATATTAACATTTATTTCTACTTCTTTAACTAGCTTAATTAAACTTTTAACTATGAAAATAATGAAAAAGAGAGATAAATGACATCAATGATCTAAAGAAAACAATTATTACATCATTTAATAATACAACAAAAAATACATAAAATAAAATTATATAAATTAAAATTAATCTAATGTAAATCCAACTTACCCTATCATAACTTTGTACAGGTCCACTTTCATCACCATAAATCTTTGTATTCATACTTTTATTATATGAATGCATTCTTAGACATCACCAACGACCTCATAAATTTTCTTTCCCTCTAAGAACCCTACAATTTTATTTTAGTTTATATATGTTTAAAAAACACTACAAAATAACGCCTAAACCCTAAGTTTTCCCGTCTACACATCGCAAGCTGTAAATAGTAGCTTGCGGCATGAATAGTTTCGCTCGAGTTTTATTAATGAAATTTCTCATAAAATATATTGTTTAATCTTTTTAGTTTTTTATAATTATAATAATAATATTTTTTTTATAATTATAATAAATTTACATTGATTAATATAAATGATTTATTATAACATGTAAATTTTAATATAATATATTCCTTATATCAATGGACTATGATTAATTAACATAGTTTATATAAATAATTTATGGATATAAAATATGAATTAAAATTAAATTAAAATAATGTTTATAAATAATTTGCGAGTATGATGATGATGATTAACATCCACTAAGATTAAATTGTTTTATCGGATCTTAAGAGGGTAAGTGATTAATTGTGATTATTTAGAATTTTGTTTATGTGCTAAAAAATCATTAAGAGAATCTTTCCAAGATGACCATAGCTTTGTTGAGTTAAGAGGTTAGGAAGGTTGGTAGTGTGACAAATATTTTGGAAATGAGACTAATATGGGTATAGGCTACACAATATAAGAGAAAGTGTTTTTCAGCAACAACCTTCTTAGTGTCACAAAGGTGACACACTTTTTCATTCCATGGCGTTTTAGGAATTTACCAACGCCCAGTTTCACTATGGAGCTCGTGAGAATTTGTTCTTATCTTAGCAATGCTTATTTTTTTCTTTACACTTGGAAAAACATATAAGTAATTTTGATCTTCTAGATTAGGGTTTATTACTTCCTTATAATACATTAATTTTATTTTTTCCTCTAACTCTTTATCACACCACATTTTCTCCTTAAATTTTGATTTGACGATTTTTTTAATAGTATCTTTATTCTACAAAATGGTGTCTTCTATGATTCCCCAATAGTTTAGCCAAGACTGAGCATCTTTATACCATCCTCGCTTGAGTCGATGGTGGTTACGACTCGATTTTGAAGCAATTTTAGGAAGCATCTTGTCTTCCATGTTTTTTAACTTGTTCTTATACATTACGTATCTAGTCATAGCCATGCTCTCAATGGGGGAGAGGATTGTTTCTAAGAGGAGGATGGGATAGGGTGTATTTCCTTTATTTTGATATTATAGGTTATAAAATTCCTTTGTATTTGCTCTATCTTTCTCCAAGATTCATGAGAGATACTAAAGCCCAATACTTCACATCCATAAAGAATAATAGATGTAACAAGAGTCTCAAAGAAGAGTTTTTTCTTATCCCAAATCCAAATATCAATTGATTTACAATTGTTTTCAAGCCCATAATAAGATTTCCATCCCCCAATAATCCTTTTCTCATTGCTATAATTTCAGTTGATCTTGTGGTGAATATCAATTCCAAGATATTTGTATGAAGTCACTTCCTCCAAGTTGTTGTTGTCATATACGAAGGTATCATAAGTGATCTTATTGGATTTAATAATCATGACCTTAGTCTTATCAGTATTAACAGTCATACCCATATTGGAGAAAAAATACTTGAGGATTCTTAGTTGATTTTCATGATCATACGGACTCCTTGCCATAAGAATGACTTCATTGGCATAAATAAGAAGATTGATGACTATACCAGTAAGTGTAGGGCCGACACAACCTAATTTTTCCAAGCAATCTTCTAACTTGTCAATGTATATCCCAAGAAGGGTAGGGGACAAGGGACAACCTTGTTTGACTCCAATATTGCAGTTAATCTCTTTTGACCATCCCTTAGTGTTTTTAAACTTAGAAATAACGTTATCATACATCCTTATTGCAAAAGCCCTCAACTTGAGAGGCACGTTTATCTCTTTCGACCTATTCCAAAGGTTTTTCCTAGGAACCACATCAAAAGCTTTTCTAAAGTCAACAAAAAAACAAAAATATTGGTTTTAGTATAGCGAAACTCCTCTGCAATGATCCTAATGGTAACAAGATGGTCCAAAGTTGAATGATATCTCCTAAACGTGTCCTGGCCATTAGCTCTTTTATCATGACTTTCTAGCCAAAGGGTAATCTTCTTTTCCAAAATAATTCTATAAAGCTTGGCTAAAATCGGGCTAATCATAATGGTCCTATAATTAGAGGGATTGTTTCTATCCACATTTTTAAAAATAGAAACAATGAGGCTTTTTCATCCAGGGTTTAGGGAAGCCCTTCTTGACTGCTAAATTGAAGATCTTGTGTATGTAAGGGATAAGGATAGGCCCTCCGATTTTAAAAATTTAATCTTGGTAGACTTTAATGTCCTTAGCTTTCCCATTTGCAAGTCGCTTAACCCCAATCTCTATGTCATCTAAAGAAAGAACTTCATCCTTTGTAGGGACAATAGGAATGGTGTCCATGGCATTAGGGAACTCATAAACACTTTTAAGGTAGGAATTTCAGTCCCTTAAGGGAATCCTATTATTTTATCTAGTATTGCAGTTTAGAATTTGTCTCTAGAACTTCTCAGGATCCAACTTATATAGTTGTGAAAGTTTATCTTTCCTTTTATTGATATAGTACCTTCTTTTACTTTTAATTGGGGATTTGTACGTATCGATATTATCGAGTTTTAAGGACTCATCAGAAGCATTCCTAGTGGATTTCCTAGCAATTTTACAATCTGTATCATACCTAGGGTTGGTCGTTCTATTATTATTTTTATAGGACACCTCAAAAGAGAACTTGTAAATAGAAGTGGAAAGGGTAGTTGTAAAATTATGATAGAGTTCTTCAATGTTGTCCTTATAAGTTAGGAGATTTAATATATTATTTAAATCCTTTAAGAAAATGTCAACTTTACATTTTTCAAAGCGCAAACTCCTTTGATTATCAAAATTCTCTTCAATGACACTCATGTGCATGGAAAAGTTTAGAGTTAAGGTTAAAGGTTTATGATCAAAGTCGAGCTCATGGTGGAAACAAGGATATCAAATATCACATAATCTATGACACTGCTATCTAGACCATGAATACAAGTCATCTTGTTGGAGTTTGGACACTTCATTACTCCATTGCAAATTATTAGGTCTTGAGAGTTGTAGAGCTTGACCAACTCAGTACCAAACAAATTCTCAATTAGGTCTTTAGATCTTCTTTTGTAGCTATTAGATAAAACAAGGTCCTCATCTAGTCATAAAGGATTATGGTTGGAATCAATACTTAAAAGAGTATCTTGTTTAGTTGCAGTCCTAGCATTAAAGTTTCCTAGAAGGAGGATATTACCTTCATTTTTCAAACTATAAATATCTTGTTCTAAATTATTATAGGGACAATTGTTATCTAGATTGTTTTTCTTATAAAAAGAAGAATTAATAGGTGCAAAATAGGAGATTTCTATATACATATTCTTAGCATTGGTGTCTAAAATTTCTATCCAAATGTACCGATTGAGAGGGTCGATCTTATGAAGTTGAATGTGAGGAGAAATGATCTTTCTAATATAACAAGCTATGCCTCATATCCCTCTACGGTGGGAGTTTTTGTTCCATGCCGACCACAAGACAAATCTTTCTATGTTAGGGACATTAGACTCCTCATGCTCCCAAGTTTCAACTAGACAAATAATATCAATATCACTCGGGATCCAACTTATCATAGAATCTTTGTGCCATGGAAAGCCACGACAGTTCCAAAAAAGGATCCCAAGTGCCCCAAAGTCCTATTTATTATTATCCTTGTGGTCTCTATTCTTCTGGTATACAAAATATGGATATAGATAATTTTAAATTATATTTATATATTTATATGAATAAAAATTTTATAGTGATAAAAGGTGTACTTTATAGTATTATAAATTTAACTATATTAATTTTATGTCGATTCGATATAAATCCCCT
>JASDQU010309420.1:0-20047 GCA_032191745.1 Picea mariana
GGGGGAAGCAGAGTACCCCTAGCGTTGGCTGGGAGGTACCGGTGAGCTCTTGACGGTCGGCGAGCAGGATTGCCCGGAGCGCGCGGACAAACCTTCGGAGGAGGCGATAAGGCAAAGGTATGATTTGTATTTTAGTAGATTAGAATGTATTACGACTTACTCTGGATGATCAAATTTCTTACCTCTATTATTGGCATAGTGAAGGAAAATTTTATGGCTGTTACTTACCTTTATTAAAAATTTATTTACCGCTGCTAGTTTTTTTTTTTAAATAAAAAATAAAAAAATGTGCACATATAGATAGAAATCTGGATTGGTTCTTGATGGGGAAGGGCGAATTCGTTCTGGAAATTTGTCCCTGGAATTCCATTGTACTTGGGTTCTGATATTTGGTTCTGTACATTTCCCATCCTTACCCTTTGAGAAAGTCTGGTTCTGGCATCTCCGTTCCAAGAATGATCACGGTGAAACCGTAGCTGGAAGGTTGCTGGGTAAGTTGGTTACTGAAGTTTAGGTAGAGGCCCCTTTCTTGTTCCTTTTCTCCTTACTGAGGTTGTCTTCTTACATCATACTTCACGACATTCGTCTTCATTTTCGTATGTAAGCCAAATTGAAACCTAGGCCCTGGTCGAAACTATCTTCTTGTCTGCAGTTGGTATTCGAAAGTGGACACCTCGCTGAACTTGAGTGAATATTTTTCTTTACTGTGACGGTAAAATTTAAATGCGTTATCCTCTTCAGGTAGCACTTGAATCTGGAATCACTTTGCAAGGTCGCAGCTTAAATCAAACCAACCATTGACTTTGGAAACTGATCGATCAGTAACCCTAAAATGAATTTTCTCATCAGCCACGAGACACGAAATATCTAGCACCTAGATCCGACATCCACTAATTTTTGTTAATAGATTAAATGCTATAATATTTCACTATATAAAAATAATAGGCACACTATTAAGCCAATATCATCGCCCTAATCTTTATTACCTTTTAAAAAGAAAAAGAAAAGAAAAACGATTGTCCCTACCCCTGCGTTGTTTTATTGATTTGGGTGTTGGGTGAACTGGGCGCTGTAAATCTCTATGGGCGTCATTCTTATTTCCTACCTGTCTATTTACATGTCTGCGTCTTCTTCCATTTCTAAATCCTCAATTTTTTGGGTAGTAACTCCTTATTGGTCTGCGTTCCATTTTTATTTTCGAAAAATTTCTTGCATGGACGTGGTTTACCTCTGCGTATTCGTGAATTTGTGTTGAAACTGTTTTATTGCTGGAGGTATTGTGCAAGTTTTAACGAATTTATTTTATAGTGGCAATGATGTTTGCGTTCCCTTTTCCTTTCGAAAATTTCTTGGCACTACCGTGGTTTACCTCTGCGTATTCGCCTCTGCGCCTGGGGATAATATTTTACTCTCAGCGAACCTCATGACCATACCCAGCTCTCGTTGGAAAATAAGTAAAAATAATATAAAAAAAAAACCCAGAAGATTACGTCTGAGTTACTATTTGATAAAGGTAAATTCCCAGTCATTTATTGTGCCTATGAAGTCGCTGCTGTGTAATCACTGCTGTGTTTTGTTTAACCCAGGTGATTTCCACGTCCTTATTGGATTGGTTAGGGTAACTTTGGGTTAGCCTTCAACGTTAACGCTTGAAGCATGCTTGCGTTCCACAATTTTTATTTTATTGTTGGCCGTATACCTTTAGACCTTGCCGGAGATTGCATTTAGAACTGACAGCGTCCCTTGCCAGAATTCACCACCCCAAACAAAAGGATTTCCCCCTTAACTACAAACCCTCAGAATGAGGAGATCTGGTTTAATGCACCCTGCTTAACAGGTAACCTTATTCACTTGCATGCCTTGGAAGAACGAACTGGGCGTAGCTGACAGACTGGATGCGCGTGCGTTCATTTGGTTTAATTTATATCCTTTATTCACTTGCGTGTCTTGGAAGAGTCAACTGGGTGTAGTAACTTACTGGATGCGCGTGTTTTATTTTGCTTTTATTACTCGGAGAGTACCCTCTTTACTCTTAGGGTTAATTACTATGATTTAACTACTTTATATTTAAATTGAATGATATGGTATTTAAATTGTTCGTTAATTGTCAATTAAATAATAGTTAATATAACTGCAATACTGGTTAGATTGCATTTTATGATTTTAACTACAAAGCATTGATAGTTCTAAAATAGTGGTAACCCTTTTGTGTTTGTTATATTTGGTTAGATTGCAGCAAATTTGAATGAACGTATGATAGTCTGTCTGTGTTTTAATTGTAAGATAATGTATTACTAAGGCGTTGGTGTAACATTTATGATAATACTAATATCCAGGGTAAGATAAATGTTAATGGAAGGAATGCCATTATAATTTTATTTGGAAACTAGTTAGCGGATATGCAAAGTCATTTATTGCAAATGTATATTTAAATTTTATTATGAAATTAGTCGGCAAAATTAGTTGACATCGTTTATGGTAGGGATGACATTATCATTTTATTTGGGAATTAGTTAGTGGATCTGCAAGGGCATTTATTGCAAATGTATATTTAAATTTGATTTTGCACCAATTCCACACAGTTAATCTCCGTAGAATTATTCTCCATGCTTTTAATTAATATTTGTTTAATTTGCAATGATTATACTAATATTGGCAATGTTAATATTGTTAAAAGTGAAATGAAAATGATAATACTTGTTAAATATCAATATTAATATTGTTTTAATCTGCAATATTAATATTGGCTTAATTGCAATGGTAATACTTGTTAAATTTGCATTAATAATATTTGTTTTAAATTGGCAAGGTTAATGATGATGGTTGAATCGCAATGTCCATATTTGTTTAATTGAAATGTCATGATGATGTTTAATTTGCAAGGTTATTATTCATTTAAATTGAAGTGTTAATGATAAGGTCTAAATTGCAATGCAATATTGGTTAGGTTATTCCAATGTATGGTAATAAATTGGAAGGAAAGGCAAGATAATATGGAGAATGTAAATGTTCGAGGGTTTACCATTATGGTATGATATCGTTGCTCAATTATGGCGATTAACAGAAAAATGCAATGCACTTGTGCTTATTGCTTGTCCCTGAACTAGTGCCTAATGACCTTATAACTAAATAATGGGAGTTGAGATTGTTGGTTTTTACCTTAAGATAAAGTCTTCGTCGGTTAATGATAATTAATGGAGCAATTGATCTTGATTGATGTCTTCAGGTCTCAATAGTGGTCGGTCGGTATTAGAGTCCTCCTGACTTGCATCTCCCGTAGAGGTCGTGATTGTCCCTGATTTTATAGTACTTGGTGGTATTGCATTGCGTGGTTTGTTGTGTCGGGAGGGATGAACACACCTTCAACAGCCTTAGTATATATGCCTGTGTGTTTCCCTGCATCAAGAATCCAGTGTCGTATCAAGAGTCTCGGGCCCTTTAAAGGCAGGGTTTCCACTCTTGTGACACACCTTAGGGGATTACTAGTTTTTGCCTGAGCAGCCGGCCAGGAGCTTATCTGACCTCCTCTCTCTCCGGAGCAGAGGACTAAGATTAGACGCCCTGCTTTCCTGTGCAGAAATAGTAAACCTACTACCATGGATTCTACCTTCTGTGTTCATACGATACCTAACCCAATATGTCGTTATTGTTGAAGATATTGTGGGGCGCCTTGGTCTTGGGTGTTCTTTGCTTGCAGTTACTTGTGGTGCACCTTGCGTCTTCTTTTTGTGATCGTCGTGGTTGCGTCTTGTCAGTCGTCGGGTGGCAACGTAGAGTCCAGGGTGTCTGTTTCCCCTCCTACATGCACGCACATACTTTTAAACCAAAAAAAAAATTTACACCTGTTGTCAGAGGCGTTGTCGTAACTAGGAGGGTTGTTACAGAATCTAATGTCTTCTGCTAATTGGTGAACATGTAGTATCACCTCTCTATTATCAATGTATCACCGAAGTGCTCTATGAATCCGTGGTTTGGGATTATCACTAACCAATTGATACCATGTATCTGATGGTTTTTGGATAACCACTAACCAATTAAGACACTTTTAGGTTTCCAACAACATCCCAATGTATAATGTGTATGATTCAATTGCAAGTCATTGAACCATAATCCTACCAAAGTATTCCATCTCTGGAAAATCTCACTTTGTGATCATATGATCCAGGATGCATGCAATTTGTTCACTTAATTTAAACTTCAATCTGATGAGAGTGAAACAAGAGAAGTGAATCAACTTCTAGTCTGACACATCCCTGGAAAATGCCTGACAACTCAATCGAATGCCAAGCTACAATGCAAAAGGATCCTCTTGTACTTTGCTAGGTCGAATGACCATCTATGTGAATCAAACGTCCACATCATTGTTCTCAAAATAAAAATCAACATCCCAATTATGTATGATTCAACTTAAACTTATTGAACCATAATTCTGCTAAAGTCTGTCATCCATAGACCGCAGTTTCCCATTTGGAAAATTTGATGCCCATCTGGCATACTTGATGTTTGTTGTTGTTGAAACTTTCTGTCTAACAACCATCTTCAATTCCATCATCAATTCCCCCCTTTGTCAGCTAAAAGGAGAGGCCACAAGTGGTTTCATGAATCATCTTCAATGGAATTTTGAACTCCCCCCTTAAGGTGCATGAGAGTTACATCATTGTACTCCCCCCTTCTAGGCTCAAGAGAGTACCATACTTGTTTCATTTGAGTACAACACAAAGTGAGCATGCGGAAACAACCACATGTTATCTCATCCCGTGAGGGCCATGCTTGAAAGCTACACCATAAGGGGACCACTTATGTGAGGTACACAAATGTTATGTGCTACAAGATTGGTCTTTACTTGAGATTGAATTATTTGGTAAGACTTATATAGTCGCTTGGTTGTTGATGACCATTGCCAAGGATCAATCCATTCCTAGTGAATTTTCAATCTTCCAGGTTTCTTCAGTGTTGAACATCTATCTAAAGAATGGTTATTCTTTCCACAATGATGGCAAGGATGGAGATCAAAACATTGATTCTCCATGTGACCAACTCGATTGCAATGATTACACTTATCATTCTGATGTTGAACTGGAACAGGTGAAAGTGAATATTCTTGAAGGAATCGAACACTTTGGAACTTTATTGGTCTGGAATAATCGGGAATATGAAAGGTAACTTCCTTGTCATATCCAATTCCTGTTCTATTCTTGTTGTAGATGATTTCTTCCCAAGGTCTGATGATGGGCTTGGAAATATTATTATGAACCTGTTGCTTTGAAATCTGTGGAAGCGGATTTACTGCATGTTGATGCATCATTGAAAATTTTTCTTCATTAAACTCGAAAGAAAACTCTTGAGAAGTAGGTTCAAGAATAACATCGTCTTTGTCTGCATCTGAAGTTGTATTATTGAGTTGCTCCTTCATTGATTGTTGATTAAAAACAACACCATCATCATCATAGAGAGGATTGTGTTGAACATAAACTAGTTCAGAACACTTCACTGGCTGTTGATTTTTGAGATCTATCAACTCATCATTCAATAGCTGGGATAGAGATTGAAGAAGTCTAACTTTAGCTTGCATCACTTGAAAACAAGTTAGCACTAATTGAAGAGTTTTTTGGTTCAATATCACTATGTTGTATTCAGTGGTGTTTATTAGAATGTTCAGTAACTCTAATAATTCAAAACTTCGAGTCATTTCAAAAACACTAAATGAGGTCTCCTTGTGCAGGTAGATCTTGATTACAATTTGACTCGACAGAAGAAGGTTTATTTGCAACTCGCTCACTTGAATCGCTCACTTGAACTTCACTCTTGCTTGCTATTCATGCTCACTTGAACTTGCCTTGCTTGAACTTGATTCCAAGAAGTTGAGGATGTCGTTTACCACCGAAAATGCATCCCAAAGTATTACAATGATTTGAGTTTCAAGTACTCATCCTTGTCAATTACGACTCAAAATGAATCTAGGGTGTCGGGCTCAGCCGAAAATGCACCTTATGACAAATTCAATTCAACTCAACTTGATTTCAAAAAGACAAGTAAACTTACAAAAGGACAATTTGCAAGTTACAATAAATCCTGATTAAATAATCTTACAACAAGCATTGTTTGCAAGTTACAATTTAACTTCAAATGCTCCATGATGTGTTGAGTTTGAAAAATTTGATTTGTCCATTACTGATGTAGTTGACGACTTGAATGCTTAAGAATGTTCTTCACATATGCTTGAATGACATGAATTTGAGCTTGAACTTCATGTTTGTTGTGTTAAATGATGAATTGCAAGTATGATTATGTCAACACTAGACATAATGACATAAATATTCCATAAAAATCTTACCATCACACACAACACAAAGTGAACCTAAGATCCCCTTATTCAATTTCGAGCGGATCTAGGACACAAAGAAAAAGACTTCAATTTTATTATGAGTATCGCTCTTACAATAACCATTCTCAAATACATTTTGAAACTTTCTTGAGATCACAATGGTGTATGAATTAAAAGCCTTCTTCTGGAAAACACCTATACCAAGATAAACATGCTCAAACATTTACCATAGTCCTTTCATAAGACTTCCCATTGCTTACAATGTTATCAACCATAGTCCAAGTTGTTGTATGACTTTATCTTCACATCTCATTACCAAACCTTCAATTAGACTTTTGTTCCCCTTTTTAATGAGGAACAACTTATTGAGATGCTACCCAAATTTAAAATATAAAATTATCCAATCTCTTGGACAATGTGCCCCTTTTTCCTTTTATTTATTTTTAATTTCTCTCCTCCACATGTGACCACAACTTTATGAATAATTTTTTTTTTGTATTTCTAAGCAAAATACTTCTGCTTGCATGAAGTATGCTCATGAAAGTGAGATGCGCACACTTGATTTATTAAATAAAAACTCATTAAGTGTTTGAATGGCCATTGTTATGAGAAATTTGAGTGCATTGAAGATCATTTTGCCCACCTAATGTGAAGGAGATCACGTGGAGATCAGGAAGAGGATTGCATGCGATCTTGTTGTTAGGATTGAAACCTTTGATGGTGGTGTCAACTTTGGCAACTTTGGCTCCCTTTACAAGGTCAAATTATGCTATACTTTTTGTGTTGTATCAACATGCACACTGCATATCAACCAATGAATTTTACTTTGATGACTCCATCACTGTCAGTTGTACATGGGTTCTCTGATTGTTTTGTAGAGATGATGCATTGTTCGTGTGGAAGATCTTCACTACGCCCAGACTCAAAACAATCTGGACGAAAAATTTCTCGAACCCTCCATCAGTAAAGGCTACCAAAAAGCATGCATCCAAGGGATATTTCTTAATGGATCCAGCCTTGAGTCGTCATGATGATCAATTCAAGTTGTTTTTCGAAGCTTGTCGTTGAAATTTTGCTGATTTTGGGGATTTATTCAAACCCTACCTTTGTAGCATATTTTCAGAGACGGTGTACTATTATTGCATCCTCGATATGACAGAAAACTTTAAGAACCAGAGTTTTGTTTTCTAAAATTTGTTACATATTTGCATTGGATCTTCAATGGAAGATATTTAACGTGATCTACCGGTCCATTTGTTGATATACTCTATGGATGTCACAAACACTAGTCTGTGTTTTTCATATGGACGCTAAAACAAGTTGTTTGATGTCCACACCATCAACCTCAAAAAATAACTTTCAAAGGAAATTAAATTCCATTCCATTCAGCCATCAAAAATTTAGTTTGCATGACAATATTGATAAAATCGATTTACCCGATTCATTGTTCTTGTCTACAGATCTGCAGATTGGAGCTTTGCACTTAATCATAATTTTTGCAACTCAAGTTTCAATTTCCTCAGTGTCTAGAATGGTACCCACACATATTCTCCCACTGCTGGAGGTAGTGATTAATGGGTGGCTCAATGCAGATCACTAAGTATTGAACAGATCACTAGACACAAATCTCATCAATGGATTTACCTCTGCCACAACATATCAAATATGCACATCGATCCTTCATTTATTTCACCTTTTGGGAGAGGTCCATTGATTTCAAAAATGGCAGATCACTCAGCGTCTCTATGAAACCGTCAGGTCCTTCAATCACAGTATATCATTGCAAACATTGAAATGAGATCCAATTCATTGCATGCCTCAATGGCCATTTTTTGTACTTTTGGTTGGAGGAACGACAAGTGTTAGGCACAAAGTTTTTATCCCAATTCTTGTCCACTACCAGGAAGGAGTAGCACCCACATTACAACATCATTTCTCTATCCATGGAAATCGAGCACCTCTCTATTTAAAACGCTATTTTCCTGGTAATAACTTTCTTGGCCTATGAAACAACATTCG
Source organism: Picea mariana (assembly GCA_032191745.1). Taxonomy (NCBI): domain Eukaryota; kingdom Viridiplantae; phylum Streptophyta; class Pinopsida; order Pinales; family Pinaceae; genus Picea; species Picea mariana. The sequence continues at coordinate 8,345 of JASDQU010309420.1, forward strand.
TTGGCATATTTTTGTGTGGCATGTCACTGGATGGAAGATTTTTTTTTGGTAGATATCCAAATGGCGTATCTCTGTGTGGATGAAAAACTCTTGAATGAAAATATCTTGGTTGCAGAGTAGTGTTGCTCATACAATCCATCCTCTTAGCTTAAGCAAATCAGATCTCCAGGTCATTGCACAATTTATAAATCATGAGGTTCTAAGTATTTGTATACATTCTTGATTTCATAATTCAAACAACAATGTGGAGTTATCAAAACCATTAGCTGGAAATGATCAAGCTAGAGCACAAGATGCCATACTTTCTAGAAAATCAATTTAATACTAGAATTACAAAATGTCAACACATTCCTTTAAGTATTTTGGAATGGATCTCAAACCATTCAATGCGTGACCTTCTTCTCTAAGATACCGACATCATCATTTTATGAATTCTACTCTCATTATACCATGGTAATTCTATATAGAAAACCCCTTTTTTTCATGAATTCCTAAATGAATCTATCTTATATCTATGTTTGCAATAGAGATTCCTCATGTTTGTCTCACATAGAGGTTTAGTATGTACAAAAACTCTTCTTTACCCAATTGCCTCAGATCCTCGAATAAAACTTACTTCATTTATATGATGTATTTTCTCTATCTATCATTCATTCTATATTCACGCACTGGATTTATCCAAATCACACAGAAACAATTAAATAATGAAAGCTTCTATTTCATTAAAACAAATATGTACATAAAAAACTCATCCCTCTCTTGTGGTTGATCTAACAATAATTGGCCATACCAGATTGCGTGAATGCAGAACAATGGTCACTTGAACCCCAAATCGCTCCAACTCTGGCTACTTCTCTCTTTTACTAGATGATCATCTTAAATATCATTTGAGCAAATACAAGGAAATTGCAGATCCATCCATGTAGAACACTTCAGATCCATGTAGTGTAGATCAAATGATGCGTACACATTTCTTCATGTATAGAAGATAGATTAGATTGCAAAGAAGCTAGATTTGTGCGTAGGGATTCCAGATTTCTATAGAGCTCTTCATATATGCATTGATCTAAGAGAATTGATATTTTCATATTCCATGGAAAAAAAATACCATGGTACTACCAGGCCCTTAAGACCATAATAGATCTGATATTTTCATCCTCTTTTCACCATGGCTTTGATACCAATTGATAAAGTATAGACAAGAACAACAACATGGTGGAAAAGGATCACTAGCCAACTCAGTAATGTATTCACCAATGTTACATATTTATAGTACAATGGGTGATGCCACCTCATAGAGAGATTTTCTTTAGATCCTAAAATCATGCATGATGACTAGGGTAGGAAATCTTAACTAAATCATTAGTCATCACTTGAGGATATATTACTAATATCCTAAATGAATAATACAAATATAGGTGAGAATTTAGACTTAGTGATTGGTAAAGGTAAGCCATAGGCTAACAAAACGCCCGATTAGTGATCCATGAACCTAAAAATTTCGGGACTGGTAGCGACTCTTTGCTTGTCAATTCTTGATATCTACTTCCAAAAGGCAGGAATTACAGAAATGAAATATGGATGGTGTACCAACCCATAAATAATATAGATGTAAAGTCTCTTAAACCAAACAATAATATGTGTTCTCTCAATCACTACAAAGCACATCAGACCTGTCCATCATAAAGGGTGAAGGCCTATTAGAATATATTTAAAAATTGAGAGCTCTCAACTTCCCCATCCCAATTGAAGTAAATCAATCTTCCTTTTGGCACCAAGAGTGCTCTTTTTGATAATTTATCAACCTCCACATTAGATTCCCTGACAATATGATGATAGTTGGTACCTTGGAATGATGACACCAGTTCTCAAATACTACGCTTCCAGCCTTATATATTGGTAGCATGGAGATTGCATTTTTGTTCCAGCCAAGTAATGACCACTTTGGAATCCCCCAAAATTTGAATATGGTGAATATTCAAGAATTTTTCCATGGAAAATGTAGCCCATGCTCCAACTAATTATGCCTTAGTATTAGATCCTTCACCGCAATTGAATATCCATCTAGTCTTCGGAGCATTTATTCTTTTCAATGATCCCCCTACCCCACAATTTGTTCCCCCAGCTATGGAAGCCCCATCAAAAAAGGCCATAGTATACCCGTATAATGAAATAATTGGACTCAACCTGATCGCTTGCGATTTCAACTCTGTTTGTTGCTTTGAGAGAAAACTTAAATTCTTGTAGACTATAGTTCTAACTGAGGGCGTATTACCTTCGAATAGAGTTTTACTCCTCTCTTGCCATAAAAACCAACTCAATAAGACGAGCAATTTTTTTGTTATTGCTTTATTTTGAAGCCACAATTCCATACATTTGTTTAATTTTTGGCCCCTCCATGTACATTTCAGATTCATAATGGATAAAACATTTGACTAGGCAGCCTGTGTAAATTGACAATGGATGAATAAGTGGGTGTTGTCCTCGGTGGATTCTCTGCACAGATGGCACAAGCCTGGTCCCACCCATCCATTTTTTTGAAGAGTGTCCAACGTTAGTATGTGCTGCTTGATCATCGACCAAAAGAAAAGGATAATTTTTAACTGTAATCACCATTTCCATATGCTATACAACCAACCACTCCTTATTGGTAAGTTTTTTGTAGACATTATTTCTTTGTAACACTTCCTGATCGATAAAATTCTAGATGTGTCACCTCCATTCCACAACAGTTTATCCTCTGTGCCTTCCTGAAGGGTAATTTTATCTTGTCTAAGTTCCAATGTAAAAAATTTCCATTCATTGGCATGTATTCCCAATAGCCCCAATTCCTCGCTGCTTCTCCAGACCACAGTGAAAGTAACTGAATCTTGAGATGATGAATCTTGGGCCAATGTGTTAATGTTTTTTCCTTTTAGAACATTTAAGAGTTCATCGGTAAGTATCGATTGATCACCCATACCCAATATTATGTTGCAGCCAACAATAATTTGATACCCTTGTCTAAGACACTAGCTAATCCAATGGTTGATGACTGGTAGCACGCGAGTAAGACTAGTCTAGATTCTTGATGTTGAAGTGCAGTGGTGGGAAGTTTGTCTAATCTAGCTTAGGAGATTGTAATTGTGTAAATATTTTCCTCTAATAACCTGCTTCCATATACTAGGTTGAGTTAATAACCTCCAGAGTGTAATAGCATTTAGAGCCTCATTGAAAATGGTGAGATTACGAAAGCCCCAGCCCCAGCCCTCGAGCTTTTTTGGTCTAGAAAGTACCTCCCATATACAAAGGTGGTAATGTTGATTATCTGATTGACCAGACCACAGAAATTGAAACATCAATTTCCTGATTCTATTTAAAACAATTCTGGGGAAAGCTTCCATAGACATCTAGTATATTGATTGTCCTTCCAAGACCGTTTTTACCAAAATGTATCTCCCCCTAGTGATAGCCATCTATTACACCATAAATTAATCTTGTTCAAAACTCTAGTAACCAACCAGTCCCAGTCTGTTGCTCGTTGGGCTCCAGTCTTCAAGAAGTAACCCAAATAGAGGAATCCTAGAGAAACATCACTAAATGTGTAGGGAAGCAATGTTTTAAGGGATTCAGCTCTAGGTCTGATAGTCCTTCAAAATGGACTGTAGATTTGGTTAGATTCACCGACAGCCCTGAGGCTTTGCAAAAACAACTAATTAGACTATTGATTACTTTCCACTCAGCTAGGCAAGCCTTTGACAAAATGAGGACAACGTCCACAAACAGGAGATGAAGGATTATGTTCAATCTGGAAACATTAATCCCAGAGATATGTCCTTCCTCAATACCGTGCTTCCATAATAGACTAATTCCTTCCATAACTAGGATGAAAAGGAGGGGAGATAATGGGCAGCCTTGTTTGACTCCCCTATCACTCCTGGAAAATTCTATAGCCTCCCCATTGACAACAATAGCAAATGAATAATAAGTGGCACATGACATTATCCAATTTGTCATATGTAGGCCCAGTCCTACTATGAGAAGAATCAATCTAAATAGGTTCCATTCAATACAAACATACGCTTTCCTTAAATCCAATTTTAGAACCATGGCTTTCAATTTATTATTTTTTATACTATGAAGACACTCATGGGATGTGCCAATTGCATCCTGAATATGCCTGCCTTTAAGAAATCCCATTTGTTCAATGGATATTGCTTCAGAGAGAAAGGGTTTAATTTGGTTTTCTATGATTTTTGAAATAATCTTATAACATAAATTACAGAGTGAAATAGGGAGATAATCTTCAAAATTTGTTGGTTTATTCACCTTTGGAATCAAGGTTAGAAAGGTGGAGTTGAGGACTCCAACAACATAAACTTGCCTTCTTGATTCTTCAACCATCGCTAGCAAGTCCTCCCCAACCAAATAAAAAGAAAATATGAAGAACTCTATGGTCCACCCATCCGGGCCCGAACTCTTTTCCTTTTTAAAATGAAAGAAAATGGTCTTCAACTCTTCCAAGGTAACCATTCTGAATAAAACTATGGAATTTTCCTCATCTATCATCTGTGGAAAGTAGTCGATCAACTTACATTGCTCTGCAATATTTGGACGGTTTGACGCTTTGTGGAAGTTCTTAAAAAATAGGATAGATTTTTTTTTTAATAATTCATGATCAATGACCAATTCACCATTTTCTCCTTTGATATCCCATATAAATTTTTTGACTCTGATATGGGATGCAAAATTGTGGAAATATTTTGTGTTTCCATCTCCACTAGCCAGCCAAAGTTCCCTACTACACAATCTCCACTTTTCTTCCACTTGTCAGAGTAAAACATTTCTTTCCATATCGATATGCCTCAGCGTAGTCTCTACGCCTTGATTAGTTGGATCATCGGTCAACAATTTTATATGCTCCTTTATATCAGATTCCAACTCTAACAATATAGCTTTGTTCAATTTTATCCTATCTTTATACCACTTTTTTGTATGTTGTTTTAAAGCCTATAATTTCTAGACTATTCTTCTTTGAGTGTTTCCTTTGATAAGAAACCTATGATCATTCCAAACATTGATGACAATATCCACAAAACCTTCTTCTTCGAGCCACTTTGCGTTGAATTTAAAAGGATAATTTTTTAATTATGGCAGTAAATCCAGCTGAAAGAACATGGGCACATGATCAGAGGAAAAATGAGAATTCAACCTATGTCCTGTAGATGTCAACTTCTGTTAGTAACTCTTCAGAAAAAATTACCCTATCAAGCCACCTTGCAATCAAATGTTGTCATGTACGGTCATTTCTCCATGTGGGAATCATCTTTGGTGGCTTGATGTCTATGAGGTTTTAAGAGGAGAACATGTCTCTATAATAATCGTCAATTCCATCACATGTCCCTCCCCACGCCTTTTAAAAATTAATAATGAGATTGAAATCCCCATCCATGATTAAATTTTTAATCGATAAAATGCCGCTATCTTCCAATGAACTCCAGAAATTTTTTTGAGCTAAGAAAGGACCATATATGTTGAGTAAAGTAATCTCTCGATTATTTGAAATACTCCTACCTGTTAACAAAATGCCACCCACTATGAGAAATGGATTCAGATAAAAAAAACTTGGGTCCCAAGCTACAAGTAGACCCCAAAAGTGCCCATCGAATTTACAGAGAAAATAGCCCAGGAAGAGCAGAAAATAAAAAAGAAATCTCTAGATTTCTAAGCGGATACTAGCTTTTCTTAAAGAAATACAATCTCAGTTTTTGTTTGATCCATCAAACGACGAAAGGAATCATCTTTGAGGGTGCCCCCAATCCCTCGAACATTTGGAGAAAACAATAACATTACTTTTCCCTGACTAGGGCTTTCATTTCTCTAAGAGGCCCAATGTCATTGGAAGATGTATTCTCTGTAGTTATTTCAAAAGGTTGAGATAGTTTTTTCTGACTGCTTCTAGTTTTCAAAGGTGAGAGTTCAAGAACTATACCTCTGGACCACGCAAAGTTTTTCCCATCTCTCACTAGAAGGGATTTTGAGCTAGTCGCCTCCGAGGACCTTGAGGTTTCTAAAATCCTTTTCCCCAAATAAGTAGAAAGAATTGTAGCTACATTGTTGTCCCTACTAGGGTTTATCATGAAGTCCAAGACCAAGTTGAGGTCAATAGCCTCCTCCTCCAGTTCCCTAAATCCAGGAAATATGGTTGAATCAATAGGCTCAGGTTGAGGGGAAGAGTGAGTGGTTTTCGAACCCTTAGCAGGGACCAATGGAGTAGTAAGGGGCAAAGGAGAAATGGTAGAAGGGAAAGAGGAAGGAGGCTTACTCAAATCAGTATAAAACATGTTGTGAGGCAGGGGAGGAAAATTGGATGGCTAAGATGAAGGAGTCAAACCTGAGCCAATATTAAGACCAGAATTCAATAATGACTACTTACCCACTACTTATTCAGGTGTCCTTGTGAAACTACCAGAAGTAGTAGAATCAATACCTTCTCTCGAAACAATTGTTTCGACTGTATTTGAACAAGACAACCATCCTGAGTTATCCAAGGCTTCCTTTTCTCACAAAGATAATGAAGAAAAAAGTGAGGGGCAGAAGAAGCGAAGCTTACTTAAAAGCGGGTCAGTAGTCTCCAGGGGTGACTCAGTCCCTGTTGACCCGGGGATGGGAAAATCACCCATGGAATCCACCTCCATCATATACTATGGAGGATATTCCTGTAACAGGGTATCTTCTGACTTTTCCTCATTCACATTTACACTGCAACCCCTTCAGAGATGTTCTGTACAGTGACACCAACTACAATTGAAGGGGATACCTTGATAGTCTAATATTTTTTTAGTGTGTCGCCCTCTCCATTCAATATCCAAAACTTTTGGGAGTCCCTCATGAATATCCATTTCCACAAAAATTCTACCCATGTTCCTGGTAGAGTTTGTAAAAGACGATGTATCCACAGGGATGAATCGACCCAAAGAATTCCTGATGGCTTTAAATGCCCCTTCATTCCATAAGTTCATAGGCAGTCCTAGCAATAGGACCCAGATATGTCTATGTTGGAAGTGCTCAGTTAATGAGTCAAAGTCCACCCTCCACCTCTTCAGTGTGAGGCTACTCCTACCCAGAACCTAGAAATTGTTCAGTAGAAGAGATACATCCTCTAGGGACTTGCAAATGAAGCCCATCCACCCTTTTGTAAGGTAAAGTATCTCAGGAGCATACCCAAGGATAGGAGCCCAATTCTGTAACACCCACTCTAAGATAGGTCTATCCGGTAGGTAAGATTAGGCCAAACGACCAACCATTCCAAACAAATACATTTTGTAAGTTTCTTCAAGGCCCACATCATCCCCTAAGACCACCCTATGAACTCACTTATTTGGCTTCCAAGCTCGCTTTCAGTTCCCAATCTAACAAGGTTTTAAATGTAGTTCAATTTGTTTGTCACTCGTTGAAACCTTATGGCCACCTCTTCTTAGTAGAGTACCTATCTCATGAAGACTCAAGGTCTGAATATGGCATGTAAATAGTGAACCATCGACAGGGAAGTTATTGTGTAGTGTAGTTGGGTTTGAGGCAAAGCCTGATACCGGGCCCAGGTAGGGATCACAATCGCCGGTAGGAAGGGGAAAAGAGACAGTCAATTGAGAGGGATAGACAAATATTTTTCCTGCACTGTCTACTTGGTAGAAGACTCCTTCTCTATGCCACTCTACTTCATCCGACAGATTCATTAGTGATTTGATGTATTTAAGAATGTCAGCATTCCTCCCGAGGTCCATAGAGTCAACACTTCTTAGAAACACGCAAGAGTAGTTACGTTCCCCATGTGGAAAAATACTATTAGTTGAACTCACAGTGAACAGTGAGGAGACTGCCATAGGACACAGTCCAACAGTCAAGCTTTGATTAGTATCTGAAAAGGATAAAATAAAGATATCGAGAAAAAACACAAAAACATACCGGCAAAGGCTGAGAGAATGAATCCACAAGGAAACAAGAAACAGAAATATAATCAGACCATGACTAATACACCCTCTTATAATAAATATACTATCACCTAAAATCCTTCTAAGTCACAGAATCTTTTTTGATTAAGTTAGTCCTCCATAGGACTCTTGTCTGGTACAATAATCTGCCATTGTAGCTGGTTTTAATGACCTCTACTTGATCATGAATTTTGATAGGGAAATGCTCTGGAAGGAATACATGTCAAGGGATAAACCTCAATCATAGATTCCAAGATATCTTTCCTAGATGGCATAACCACACTCTGGAAGGAATACATGTCGAGGTTTGTGATATGGGTAGGAAGATAATCCTCTAATAGCTCTATCGAAGAGATCACCATGTCAGCTACCGGATATAAATCAAAAGATGGGAGAGATTCCTTCTCATTCAGATTTGAATGCATGGGACAGGTTGCCACATAATTTACTAGCATTGGGGTGGATGTCGCTTGCATATAAAAACCATTTAGGGAAGTTGTATGGTTGACTGTCATATGAAGGCCAATGAATGAAAGTTGGTCTATGGTCACTACATTTCCATTATGATGGAAACACATCACTCGAAAGACTGTGGACACAAGAGCCTTCATAGAATAAACATAGTCTCACCCTATAAGAAAATTAAAATCCAAGGGGTTGTGGACTACCATCACATCAATATAGAAAATTTTCCCTCCGAAAGTAATAGGAAATTGAGGAAGGATCCATAAAGGTTGACTAGCCCTTCTGTTAAAATCCAATAAATTTTGAATCATCGACACAAGTTGAGGAGAACCTAAATATTGACAAGCAATGGAGGATAGAATACTAACTAATGCACCTTCATCGACAATAGTCTAAGAAACTTCACTACCACAAACCTGAACAATTATTTGGAAAGGTATATATGAAGGGAGATGAGATTCCGGTAGTCCACCCTAATCGAAATGAATGGCCTCATTACTCAAAGGGGGTTCTGTTGGGACGAATGTAGTGCCACCTTGTCCAGAATAATTCAATGTAACAAGAAAGACCGTGACATCCTCACTCTTCAAAGGAGGAGTGGGATCGACCAAGGGTGGTATTGGATCGACCACTTTAACTTCACTCTCCAAGGGGAGAGTGGGATTGATCGAAGGTGAAATTAGATCGATCACTTGATCAACTAAATCAACTAATGATAGAACCGTATTGACCAGTTCATCAAACAATGGTGGGTTGGGAGATGGAAGTTGTTGTTAGACATCAACAATATTTTCCAATAGATATGAAGCCTCATCCATATGAGGGAAGAGGTAACTGCGGTGCTTCTCCTTACATAATGATCATGGAAACTTGACTTTACCCTTCTTACTTCCAACTTGATTATCACTAGTTGATGGGTTGTCACTAGAATGACCTGTACTGGCTGACGACGTGGGTTGAGAACCCTGATACCACACTTATACAACTTGGGAATACCATGGCAATCCTTAATAAGGTGGTCACCCTTACAAATCTTGTAAGGGAATTTGGGCTTGTGATGTGTCTTGATAGACTTGTCGACATTATCAACACTCCCAGCATGATGAAAAATAGTTGGTTGATCGCTTCCAAAATGTCCTACAGTGGTTTGAAGTTGTCCCCCTAGCTTATTTTTCTTCTTCTTAATCTTCATTTTCTTCTTCTTCTTATCAACCTGGTTACTAGTTGTAGATCTTTCACTAGGAGAAGAGGAATAATGGGAAGAAGACCACACGAGTGAAGAAGGAAGAGGGAAAACATGAGGTTGATGGTCCTGGGGTGGAGTACTTATGTTCGAAGCACTAGGAGCATTTACATTCACCGAAGTGGAAAACAACGAGACTGGTAACCCAATAGTGAGTCTAAGAAGAGTCAAAGTAGTGATATAAGGAGGACCAGTGTGTCCCACAGAAGGAAAAGAAAACGGTATCCTGGGAAAAGGGGTCCCCCTTCATTAGTAGTTCTAGGAACTGACGCCATAAACACAGACTCAACCAAATGTTTTATAGGGAAAACAAACAAGACACAATAAAAAATCTAGGAAGCAAACCAAACAAAAAAACCTTTTCACAATGAATGTGCTAGTTGGTGATGAAATCCAACGTCATGGGATCAATATGAAAAAGGGGTTGAGATAGAGAGGGTGGATTAGTTACGTTGGTGATCTTCTTAATGAAATTACACCTTGGTGCAAGTTCCCTCATGGTCTATTTGTGGGTTACTCTCCAAGGAGCTCGAGTGAGTTTTACCAATGTTTGATTGAGGTATAGCAAAGACTCCCCTTTGTCGTCCCCTTGTGTATGAACCCTAAAGATAAATTCCACTAAGGTTACCACTCACAATCAACCTCTAGGAGGGTACAGTCAATAGTCAGAATCGAATGTATGGGAAGGATATCAAGTCCGGAATTATTCTAGAGGAATGAAGACAAGAGGACCATTAAACTCTAGAGGAACTTGAATGGATTTGATATCCATGAAACACCAAGACCTAATGAAACCAATGACACTTCAAGAAAAACCCCAAGAAAAAGGTGTGTTTTGACCTTGAAGTGATGGATTTATTCCTCCAATATGACTTAGCAGTCATGGAAAATGTTTTTCATGGTGTCAAGGAGTTGAAACACTCAACAAAATGAATGAGACACCTGGTAAGGTGCATACGACACTTGTAACTGTGCATGTGACACTTAAAACGGTGCATAGGTCACTTTGCGACACTTGGGGTGCAAAAATCAAGTGTGAAATTTTTGTGTGTAACAAATATGGTTGGATGGATAGGGTGTCATGTGTAAATATCTCATTGGTTGATGGTATAATGTATGAAACTTAGGATAAAAGGTTAATTGAATGAGGAAGTGAATGAAAGAGGAGGAACAAGGAGAGATAAGTGGAGAAGGTGAGGGAGAAGAGGGAGTGAGGATGTGGAGTGAGGGATGAGGAGTGAGGGGGGGGTGTAGGCCTACATGGAGGAGTTCCACATTAGGGAGTGTGAGGGATTAAAAAATTGTTAATTATGGAAGTTCATGAGGGAGGAGAGAGGGGAAAGGGAATGCGGATTGGGGTGAGAGGATAAGGGGTAAGGGAGGATGTGTGGGTAGCCCGACATGAGTGTAGGTCTAAAAGAGAGAGTGAGGGGAACAATAAAATTACTAAGTATGGGAAAATGAATAAGGGAGGATACGGAAGGGGAGGGAGTAAGGGGATGAGGAGGTAAGGGTAATGGGGACGTAGCCTCACAAGAGAAAATTATACTAAGTGTGGGAAGTGGGAAAATGGGTATGGAGAACCAAGAAAATTCTAAGTATGGAGAAACAATAAAATGAGACTCGGTACTTAGTGTGGTTCTGAGAATGGGATTAATGTTTAGAAAAACTTATTTCAATAAAATTAGTTGTGTTGCACATGAAAATCATTATTTTGGCGATTGAACAAAAACCTGGATATCTTGAGCATACGAACTCAGATTTTGAATCCGAAGAATGTATGAGGAAGATGATATTGAGGGCTACACAATGAAATTATAATCTACCAAAAATTGCTTCTTATTATGTTGAATTTTGTTTTTTGTTATTCCAAGAGCAGGAAATCTAGGTGATCAAATTGTTTTATCAATAATCCCTCATTTTCACTAACAATTGTCGAATAAAGGATCAACTAGCTACTATGTTCCTTGAAAATGGAATCCAAAAGGACGTCATCTCTTATAAATGAATCATTTTTCTATATAT
>JASDQU010309420.1:21957-35000 GCA_032191745.1 Picea mariana
AAAGTAGCATCACTTATGAACCAACATCTCCTTTTGATACAGGGTTTCATATTTCTGCAACATTGATATACGTAGGAAATAATCAATGGGAAACTACATTCTTAACCCAACAACAGATTCCGTCTAGATTCTTTCCTCCCCCTGGACACTTTCATAAACTAGGAGGCATGATCTATACATTAATAGATATATTGTCTTACTTATATCTATAGTTTTTACCATCACCAATCCTCTACCTATAGATTATCACTGAGTCACCACAATGCCTCACTAGCCTTCTTGATTTACATGAGAGATCCATCATTATAGTGCTCTCACATGTACACTGATGGGATGAGTCCCAAATAAATTATCTCTTGAACTCTCATAAAATGTCATACACATATCTAATTCAATATTATGTTTATCCTTATTATTTTCACTTAGATAATTAAATGCATCCACCATAGATATCAATTGATGGTCTAATTAGTCTACATTTCTACCTTGATCCATAACCACTTGAAAATCGACACTCTGCCTAGCAATATATATTTTATAGTCCTTTTTTAGCATATTGACATGTTTAAATATTGGAGGAAAGTAGGGATGATTTCATTCTAAATCGAGAGGAACTTATACAAAACAATGAGTATACAAGTGCATCTTCACCCAACACAATTTCCAAGGAAGGACCTGTTGAGCACTCAAAACACCCTAAAATTTTTGTGAAATTTTCTTTTGGGTACCACTCTGTCTTTTCTAAATTTAGTCAATTTTGCAGGGACCAATGAGTTTTTATTGTTTTTATTTTTAATCATTGATCACATTTGGTTTGGTTTGGAATTTTTTAACATATTGACCTTTTCTCTAAATAATCCTCACATTTAGACTAAGTATACGCATATTAAACTTTGAGCCACACACCCATCATCGGCATCGATGAAATCCGAGAGGAAAATCGCCCACAGGACATTGATAATCGCCAATCTTCGATCATTGATGCACCATCGACATCGCAGAAATGGGAGGAAGGGAGAGTTGATCGTTGATTCTAGCCTGCGAAAACATTTTCTAAAAATCATTGATATACTATCGGCATCGACAAACCATAAAAGTTAAATAATTGACATAGGCAACCACAATCGTTGATCGTCGATCGCCAATATGTCATCAACATCGACGAAGATGGAAAAAGAAACATCAACCTGTGTCAAAAGGAAAATAACTGATGCCGAAAAGAAATACTCCTCATGCCCCTCCTGCCTCATTTTCCCTATACCTTCTTGAAAATCATTCCCCTTTTGGTTGTTTGAGTTGATTTCCCTCTCTAAATGACTTGGTTTCTATCGTTTTCTTTCTTGATTGAGTCTTTGCACATTTTTTTATGTTTTTCTTAAAGGATAACTACATGTCGTGATTTGGCTCAGAATCACTATCATTGTTCTTTCCATTGATTGAGCTCACATCAAGTCGACCAAGCCTTTTTGTATGCACAAGGAACGCCTGTGAAAAAAAGTAGCAATTTGGAGAAATTAGTTTCGGGCCTGGACTGTGCCAACAGACATGGTAAATTTCAACAGTAAATATCCAACAGGTCGATTTGATCAATGAGTCTAACACATTCAGGGTCCCATAAATGTGTGAGATTTAATTGCAGAGTTACACAAACTTCACTCTACAACTCCTACATGTCAAAACGTCTGAGCTCATCTTTGTCAAAAACTCCTGAATGTTGAACTGCTACATCTCTTCACAAGATCAACCATCCGGGTGATCTCCACACTTAGCACTCAAAAAATCCTGAATGTTGAAATTTTGGAGCCACGTGGCATCCATCGATGCTGACATGTGGTACTCATTTCAATTCATTTGTGTTACGTCATCCACCCATTTTCGGGTGACACTTGTCATTCTCTGTCATGTGGACATGTCAGCAACAATGACATCATGTTGACACGTCAGCTTCGAGAGATTATTAGTCTGGGGGATTTCAATTCACAACAAACACAGACCTTCGAAGCCCTGAAGTATCGGAACCCCTGAAGTCCCAAAATATTTAAAATGTTAAACACAACTTAATCTTGGGTTAATTAGTGATAATCATTGGCTAATCACTTCATGAGTTCGACCCTCCGGGAGGTATCCATACTTTTCATTCAATAACTCTTGAACATAAAAAAGTCAAAGATGTGTGGCATCCATTAATTGAGACGTGTGGAACTCTTCTATCATGACGTGTGCCACTCTCTTATCATGAGACATCACACTCATTTCAATCATTTTTGTATTTGTCATCTGTATTATTTCAAGTGACATGTGTCGCCCTTCTTTCTGTGACACATGAGAGATATGACGTTAGGCCACCACATCACTCTGGGAGTTTAGCACTTTGGGGAATTTCAACTCAAAGAAAGTATATTTCTCCGAACCTCCAAAGTGTTGGAGCCCTGAACAACCGAAGTGGGACCCAAACTATCGTGTCACTCTACAACATTGTAACTCTGGGAGAATCTCAAACTCGACATTCATGGCTCCCGAACCCCATAATTTCTGAAGCGTCGAAACACCAAATGTTTAAGGATAAATCTGGGGTTAATTAGCAATAAGTGGTGGTTAATGAATTTGGAATTCTAGGCCTCCAGGAGATATGAATCTTCTGCACTAAAAATCCCTTGAACATCGGATTTTCAAAGTGGCTCACCCACATTTATTGCACATTTTGAAATGTTTAAAAAGGGATGCCAAACCAAAATTGGGGAAACTACATGTCCAGACTACAGAAAGAATATCAGAGATTTCGGAAAACGCCAGATGACTTGCTTCTTTCTTCCAAGGGATAAGTGGGGCAAAAACATTGCCAACATCCAACTATCTCCTAGTGGCCTTCAACAACATGTTTCATGGCAATGATAGATATAGAACATAGTTATGTCACTCCCAGTCATGTCCTACCAAATCTCAGTTCAACCCAACATGCGCATTAGTCTAGCTTCAATGCTAGTAGCAATTTTTCATTTTTCATTTGCAAAACTCTTTTAAATTTAGATATAATAAGTGGTCTTTTTTCTATTATAAGAACCACTCTTTTTTGTTAATTCAAGTTCGGAGTATTCATTAACATACTCCAACAATATGTTTTAGTTAAGTTAATAAGTTGTTTTACAGCTGATGTGTAGAGCTAAGCCTTAGTTCCACATTGATTGAGGGCCTCCAAATTTGTGATAAATAGGCATCTTTTGTATGTTAGAAGGGGTCGATGGTTTTAGAGACAAAGAATTTTTCTGAAATTTTGTAAGAGAACTATTTTTGTGCAAGTTATTTTAATTAAGAAGTTTTGTTTAGAAACAAAGATACTTCTTCCATCTAAGGCGTGAATTTGATTGGACCAAGGGGGATTATCTTTGTCTTCAGATTCAATATTTTTTGTTGTATTGAGTAAGATTTATTGTATATTTTATTTAAATTTATATTATAATTCTACAATAGTTCTTTTATTCTAGTTGATGAATAAAAATCAACTGTGTTAAATTATGATTGATAATAGAGCATTGAAAAATAATTTTTCTTGTGCTAACTTCTTTTCACATATATATTTTATTTCTGTAATTGTTATCTCATACAATGTTGAATGTCTACTAATCAAAATGGTATTAATTCTAGTTTGAAGTAGTTTATATATTCTTCATATGCATGCTACGGTATAAAGGTTATCCTGCAACCCAACCTTCCCCCAACACATAGTTGCCTTCCCTCTATCATCTAGTTTAAAGATTTATCTTTCCTTTGTTATAAATGTTAGAAAAGAACCAAAAAGAGAATTACATAGCCTGAGGAAATACTTAACAGAAAAGACATATCTATCAATCACAATTAAAGCCCATAGATAATTTCATCTAGATAATGAATTTGAAGAAACTTACCACTCATCAAATGCTTATGAGTCTACTTGGGCCTCTTAAGCAGGTTTGGTTCCTGTTGTTGATTTAAATGGATCTCATACCCCTCAAGGGAATTGGCACTAGAAGGAGGGCCTAAATGAATGCATGGCTAACAATTTTTCTGATAAAATATTTCACAAAGCCTATAGATTCAAAACAACCCACATGCATGGCCAGTCACTCTCAAGAAATCCCACATACAGAGAGTACTCTTGATACAAGTAACTCACTTCAAAATGAAGAGGAAGAACACATGTACCATGAAATACCTTACGATCTTCCCCACGTAAAGTTAAATAAGTTCATAAGAATCACTAGAGCTTATGCTCCTTAGCTCCTTTACTTCCTCGAAGAAAACAAATAAGTAGACCATTTGTTGACAACCTTGACTAGGTATTTGTTCACATGGTAGAAGACATGATATAATTTTCCCTTGTAGAGATCAAACAACCCCTTAATCTGATACCTGAAACACCAACTGGTAACTACTCTAAA
The DNA here is from genome assembly GCA_032191745.1 of Picea mariana. Lineage (NCBI taxonomy): Eukaryota > Viridiplantae > Streptophyta > Pinopsida > Pinales > Pinaceae > Picea > Picea mariana. The sequence goes on from JASDQU010309420.1 coordinate 26,373, forward strand.
CCTGACAATTTTGAATCTGAAGAGGAAGGCTCTAACTCAAATCGCTCAAGTTCCGAATTAGAAGACATGGAGGATAATAATGATAAAAATGGAGAAGGGGGGAATCAACCTCAATAAAATCAACCATGGTTGGCCAGATATGATTTGGTAATCCCAGGATGGGTGCATAACCTACCCAGACATCCATAAAAATTAATTCCTAAATTTGACCCCGAAACTTCCAAATTGCCTGAGGACCATTTTAAGAAGTTCATATTAGCTATAAGATTGATGAATGTGCAACACGAAGATGTAGTGTGTATGATTTTTTCTTATACCTTTGAAAATTCATCCTCAAATTGGTATTTCAACCTGTCAGTTGGTTCCATAACTAGCTGGACAAAGTTGCAAAAGGATTTCTTGGACAAATTTGTCGAATAAACTACCATAGGAGATTTAATGGTTGAACTTTTCACTACCACTATGAGTCCAAAAGAAAAGGTTAAATATTTCAGCCAAAGTTTCAACATCATTTTGAACAAATTCCAACTCGAGGCTAAACCTACCCAAGAGTTTCAAATTGAAGTATACACTAATTCTCTCCCATCTTTTATTTTCATGTTCGTAAAAAGGGATGCCAAACATAATCTAGCCAAAAATTTTGAAGAAGCTAAAACGATTGAATTTAAAATGAAAGGGTGCAAATAAATTCAAATATCATTAATAAAAAAGAAACCCAACCTCTACCTAAGACATGAATTTTGTTAAGAATACCCCCAAGAAAACAAACAGAACAAGGTCTTGATAAAGAAGGAGGGGATCTAGAAAACCTGCAACGGATGATCAAAAAACTCTCCAATGAGATCGTAAATATGAAAAGGAGTGTTGGGGAGGGAAACCAAAATAAAATACCTTATAAACCCTTTTTAAAAATAAATCCACCCTTCAAATCTATAGAACCTCCCCCAACTAACCTAAACATCGACTTAGGGGACACAACATCTGACTCTTTCTACACATATCACCAAGAAAACCATTTAGAAAGGAACTTCCCTCAATTGGTGCATGTTATGAATACAATATCTAATATATTCCTATATGAATTCTCTCTAAATAAACCACCCATTATCTTGGCAATAAATTCTATCGATCAAGAAATTCAAGAGCCACAAGAATATAAAACTATGTTGTTATGGGATTCCAACCACCTGATTCCTTTCAACGACATCGATGAAGTGTAGGGACCCTCCGATGAAGTTATATTTGTACAGATGTGAGGCAGAAGTCAACCTGTCCAAAGTAATCCCACCACTACTTAGTTATCTAGAGGGAAACTAGCGACCGATGACCCCAAACCGTTATTTTCTCCCCAAAGAAACCCCACAAATATACACACACGGGAATCTCCTAAACTAGACTACAATGTGGTAGAATACTTGAAGAAGATGAAGGCTAATGTGTCTGTCATGGACATGTGTAGGATCCCTCAACAAAATGATTTTTTGTTACACTCCTTAAAATCAATAGATACCCTTATGACAAGTATTGATCAAACTGAGGTCCCATCTCCTATAGATTTAACAAATAAGCCAAGTATGAATGCTTGTTCTTTAGACAAAAGAGGAAGGTCTTTTGTTCCTCCTTTCCTTTTGAAGTTTTAGGTTTTTAACAGAAATATACATAATTGCCTAATCGATTCAGGGGAATCTTCAAATGCCATGCCATTGTCAATATGCAAGAAATTGAATGCAACCCCACTCAAAAGTGATAAGAATGTTATACAACTAGATAGGACTTAGGTAAAGGTCATTGGGTAACTTAAATATGTCATGATTAGAATTTCTACACACCCCAAATTTTTTCAAGTAATTGACATAATCGTAGTAGACATCCTGGAGGCCTATGGACTGCTACTTAGCTGAGACTGGTCTAAGAAATTAAATGGATACTCTAGTACCGAATGGGATCACCTTTGTTTTACATTAAAAATACATACAAACATGATCAGGATTGACAGAGAAATATATCTCAAACATATCGTCACTGATTTAGAGACTCCAAATGAACCCTCGTCGACAAATTTCCCTGTTTTAGGAAACTACTCCTATGATTTTGATTTCCATAATTTCTCTCCTCACTTGTCTGACATACCACCCACTCAAAAATATGAAATGAAATTTCAAGTAGACCTACTAGCAACCCAAGAAGAAATCATCCTATGTCGGGATTCTCCAATAGGAGTAATAGACGAGAAAGATGAAAGTGAAAAAATAGCTAGACATGAAGAAGTTAGTAATTTCCCCCCACAAATTTGGGCATTGTACTTTGATGGTTCTAAATCGCAAGAAATGTTGGGATCAAGATGTATCCCCATTGACCCTAAAGGGAAACAAAACTTCTTATCCTGTAGATTAGAATTTGAATTCACTAATTACACTATTGAATATGAAACTCTAGTTCAGGGACTAAAGAAATCCATCGATCTAAATGCCAAGGAATTGAAATTTTTTGGAGACTCTTAAATTATTGTTAGGAAAGTGAAGAATACAATCCATTTCAATTCACCTCACTTAATAAATTACCAGCAAGAGTTGCATAGACTAATAGAAAATTTTGAGGCCTTCAACATTATTGTTGTTGCCAGGATGAAAAATACCCTTGTTGATGCTCTAGACATTGTGGCCTCAATATTATCTCATTTAGAAGACTATGAAGCCTTGAGATTCACATCAGAACTACTCTACAAACCTTTGTTACCTAACAACATTTCTAACTGGAAAGTATTTGAAGGGGATGAATAGCTTGTAGATTTTTTGACTAGTCAAGAGAATTTTAGGTATTTGGCCACTAATGATGAAATATTCCAAGAATTATTCACAAGATCATATCTCCACAAACAAAAGAAAGGAATAGATCACCCCGATGACAAACCAAAGTTTTACACGATACCAAAAGGAGTGGCCAATATGAAAAACATTTTTGACCTAAAGGAAAGATTTAAAGGGCCAAGGAATGAAAAAACAGGGAGATCATGTCCTATATACGAAAATATAAACCTAGGAACCTATGAGAACCCCAAGAATGTAAATTTAGGTAATATAGTTTCCAAGGAATACAAGAAATCTTATATCAAACTCTTTAAATAATATCAAGATGTATTTGCTTGGTCCTACCGAGAATTGAAAACTTATGATACTCGCATTATACAACACACAATCCCCTTAAAGTATGGACTAAAAACCTTCCAACAAAGTCTTCGGAAGTGCCACCCATCTCTGGAACCTCTCATATATCAAGAGCTGAAGAAATTATTAGATGCCAAGATTATGTTTTAAGTAAGACACTCTATTTGGTTATCCAGTTTGGTACCTGTCAAAAAGAATTATGTGGATTTCAGAAACCTTAAAAGAGCATTAGAAAAGGATAACTATCAAGTCCCACCCATGAAACAATTCCTACAGAGAGTATCCGACTATGAAATTGTTTCTCTCCTAGACGGTTTATCGAGATATAACCAGGTCCTGGTTTTAGAAAATTATCGATTAAAAACTACATTCTGGACCAAGTGGGGAACCTTTGCTTATAAATGCATGCCCTTCAGTTTGATTAACATAGGATCAACCTTCCATAGGGCCATGGACTTAGATTTTCAAGGATTAATTAAAAAGTGTGGTGTATTCTATTTAGATGACGTTACAATATACTCGAAAAACAAGGAATACCACATTAATCATTTGACTCAGATCTTCGAAAGGTGTAGGAAATATGGAATATCTTTGAACCCTAAGAAAACCATTTTTGGCGTAGAGTAAGGGAATCTACTATTGAACAGGATAAGTCAACTGAGAGGAGGGGGTGAATCAGTTGTATACAATTTCTTTCATTTTGTAAGAAGACTACTTATTAATTTAACATTTAACTTGCAGTAATACATTTAACCAATAAATATACAATCACATAAATGAAAACAGTGACACAGTGATTTTTCATGAGGAAACCCAAAAGGGAAAAACCTCTTCTTCTTATGAATGAAATGCAAGCTCAAACTCCTCTTTACATTCTTATTTTATCTGAGCTACAACCGAAATGAGGCTGCTACCTCTATTTCTTCAGCACCTACTGAATGGAAGCTACAACTCCCAGATGTACAAGCACCAACTTGTACAGGAGACTTTTACAGTCTCCCCTTGCTCCTCCCTACCACCTTGAAATCCTTCTCTGTCCNCTGCTACCTCTATTTCTTCAGCACCTACTGAATGGAAGCTACAACTCCCAGATGTACAAGCACCAACTTGTACAGGAGACTTTTACAGTCTCCCCTTGCTCCTCCCTACCACCTTGAAATCCTTCTCTGTCACTAAGAACCTGCAAACCAACTCTTTATCTTCTTTGTCAAATATTAAGCATTCAAATCCTCTCTGTTTAAATCAACATATCATAATCCATTCTTCTCCCCTTGATCTCTACTATATCTTCATCATTTCTTCTCACTGTCCCTGTATAATTTTATTTCAGTTTTATCTTCATTTACAGAAATGAATTTTACCTTAGAGATAAGGCTATACCATTGATTCCATTCCACACCAACATTCAACTCACCCAATCTCACTAATTTCTACCCTATACATTCAGAGCGTACACTCGAACCCTCAGGCTTCGAAGATTCAGTTACAATAACTGAATAACTACCTTACATTGATTATTATTGGTCAAGGCCTCAAGAAGAATAGTAGCCACGTGATCAGTTTAAATATTTAACGAGCACCGTTCGATGATCATACATTTGTTTTGTCTCAGCATAGAAAAACCCTCAAGCGCTTTGTAAAGACACTTGTGCTTAAACCATATGCTCATTGGCTATGACCACGGACTTAACTAAAATGTGTTTCACATTTCGGCATTTTGCATTTCGACATTTCAACATTCTTGTGTCAAAGAGTCTTGACACTTCAAGTTGTGAATCCTGAAATAGAGCTTAGCTTCGTGATAGCTCCTCCCTCTCACATGACCATCAGCAGTAACCACTACCCACAACAAAAAGGTATTTCAACGTTTCACAATTCGACATTTCGGTATTTTGACGTTCCATGTTTCGTCGTTTTAGCCTTTCATATTTCGGCATTTTGGATTTCATGATTTCATCATTCTTGTCGTGAGTGTCCTTGACACCTCCAAATCCCGATATCTGAAACTCTGAAATGGAGATTAAGTTGTGGTTTCGGTATTTTGGCATTTGGGACTTCGTGATGTTGAAGTTTTTGCTTACCATGCAAAAATCCCGAAATAGAAACTCTTGGAATCTCGAAATAGAAACTCTCGGAATCCCGAAATAGAAACTCCCGGAATCATGTGACGTGTGTCCCTTTCGGTATTTCGGCATTCAGGACTTCGTGATGTTATAGTTTTTGCTTACCACAGTGCCATAGTGACAATCTCCAAAATTCAAGCTGTGCCTGTGCAAACTGATCCACGGTGCCTGTGCAAACTGACCAACAAACTCCCCCTTTGGAATTTTAAAGTTTGACATTAATGAAAAAAACAAGTCCTATGCAAACTGTGCAAACTGCAATCCCTGCCAACAAACTCCCCCTTTGGCATTGATGGAAAACTTTAAATCTCTTCTCCCCCTTTTGACATCTATGGAAAAGGAAAAAACCATACTCCCCCTGGGCAAAGAAAACCACTTGCAAATATGTATCATTTCAGTAGCAACTCCACCTATCAATAATAGTCAATAAACCTGTGCAGTCTGATTTTATAATGAAGCTCGTGCAATCTTTGAAAATGAAATGAAATTACAGAGGGTAAACCCCCAACTGATCCCTGAGAATTTCAAATTGCATTTTAGATAAAGGTTTAGTAAATACATCTGCTATCTGATCCTTTGTGCCAACATATTCCACTTTAATAACTTTAGACATAACCCGCTCTCTTAGAAAATGAAATTTAATGGGAATATGCTTTGTTTTTGAATGCATAATAGGATTTTTAGAAATACTAATTGCATTGGTATTATCACAGAAGATAGGTATAGGTTCATCATAATGAATATGTATATCTTCCAATATTTGTTTCATCCATATAACTTGAGTGCAACAAGTTGCAGCTGCTATGTATTCTTCTTCAGTAGTAGACAGAGACACTACTGATTGTCTTTTACTTGACCAACTTACAAGACATCCTCTAAGAAAAAATGCTTCTCCACTGGTACTCTTCCTGTCATCAACACATCCTGCCCAATCAGCATCAGTGAAAGCATATAAATCAAGCTGATTACCTGTAGGATACCACAAACCATACTCTGTTATCCCCTTAAGATATCTGAAAATTCTTTTGACTGCAAGTAGATGAGAAGTTTTTGGTGAAGCCTGAAACCTGCCAACTTGACAAACTACATGCATAATATTAGGTCTTGTAGCTGTAGCATAAAGAAGACTACCAATCATAGATATGTATACTGTCTGATCAACATCTTTAGTATCATCAAACTTACTTAATTTACAGCCAGTAACAATGGGGGTGCCAACTCGTTTAGACTCTTCCATCTGAAATTTCTTAAGCATTTCATTGATATACTTGGTTTGAGAAATGGAAACAGATTGAGTAATTTGCAAGCCTAAGAAAAACTTCATTTCTCCTAGCATGGACATCTCAAACTCTTTCTACATACTTTCAGAAAACTGTTTACTGAGCCTATTATCATCACTACCAAAAATGATATCATCTACATATATCTCAACAATGATCAGGCTATCATTTTCTTCTTTAATATATATATTAGTATCAGTGTTACCTTTCTTGAATCCTTGCTGCCTCAAGTAATTATCAAGTCTGGAATACCAAGCCCTTGGTGCTTACTTCAGGCCATACAATGCCTTTTTCAACCTGTAAACATATTGTTCTACTTCTTGTACCTGAAAACCATCTGGTTGTTCCATATATACTTCTTCCTCTAAATCACCATTCAAAAATGCAGACTTTACATCCATTTGGTAAACTTTAATGTCTTTAGAACTGGCATAAGCTAAAATCAGTCTAATGGATTCCATTCTTGCAACAGGAGCAAAAGTTTCTCCAAAATCTATTTCTTCTACTTGTGCATACCCTTTACAAACCAATATAGCCTTGTTTATAGTTATTTTACCTACTTCATCCATCTTATTTATGAAAACCCATTTATCCCCTATGACATTCTTATTCAAAGGTCTAGGAACCAATTCCCATGTCTTATTCTTTTCTATTTGACTAAGTTATTCATTCAGTGCTTTCATCCAATACTCATCTTTAATTGCTTCTTCAATATGTTTGGGTTCAATCAGAGAAAGTAAAGATACCTATTCATGAGTTGAGGTGGATTCTTTCCTTCTGCTTCTTGTTCATACACCTGCATTTATGTCACCAATTATTTGTTCTTCAGGGTGATTTTTCTGTATTCTCTTGCTTGGAGTCTTTGATGGAGTCATGCTTTTGGATGGAGTTGTACCCTGTGTCAAAGTAGGAATTAATTGTTCACTGTCAATAGCCTTAGTTTCTTTTGTTTCACTTACCTCATCATTCATTTTATGCTTGTCATCTATCTCATATATTTGATGATTCTTTTGTTTAGATTTAGACTTCAAAAATGAGGACTCATCAAATTTCACATCTATGGCTCAACTATTTTGTCCAATCTGAAGTTGTAACATTTATAAGCTTTCCTTGAATAGGAATACCCAACTAAAATACCTTCATCTGTTCTAGATTCCAACTTACCCAAATGCTTGTCAACTCTTTTGATATAACATTTACTGCCAAAAATTCTGAAATGTTTAACACTAGCTGGTCTGCCTTTTCCATAACTGATAGGATGTCTTAAAATGATTGTTTCTCAGCAAGCTTTTATTTAAAATGTGAACAACAGTATGAACAGCTTGAGGCCATAGTATATTACTTAGTTTAGATTCATTGAGTATAGTTCTAGCCATCTCCATAACAGTCCTATTTTTTCTTTCAACCACTCCATTTTGTTGAGGTGTTTCAGTAACAAAAAAATGTCTTCTTATCCCATTTTCATCACAGTATCCATTGAATTCTTTAGACACAAATCCCCCTCCATTATCTGATCTTAAACATTCAATTTTCATGTCACATTCATTTTCAATTGACTCCTTGAAGGTTTGAAAACAACTAAAAGTTTCAGATTTCTTTTTCAATAAAAACATCCATGTCATTCTAGTAAAGTCATCCACAAATAATAGAAAATATATTTCTCCTTTTAACCCTGCTGTTCTCATAGGTCCACAGACATCAACATGTACTATTTCCAATGGTTTAGTTGTTGAATGTTCTTTGGTTTTGAATTTAACTCTAGTTTGCTTACCATGTTGACATTGCTTGCAAACAGAACTTGAAAGATCCTTTATTACAGGTAAATCTCTTATTGCTTCCTTTTTATTCAATTGAATCAGATTTTCAAAGTTAATGTGTCCAAGTCCTTTGTGCCACAACCAACTTTCATCTTCACTCCCAAGATAACATTTTTCTTTTTCTTCATCTAGTATGTAAATGTTGCTTGAAGTTCTTGTGGTTGTTCCAACTAGTTTATTTGATTTTATATCCCTGATTTGACATCCTTTTGAATCAAAAATCATAAAGAGACCTTTATCACAG